>DWTZ01000078.1:0-11247 GCA_018246075.1 Lamproptera meges | reverse complement strand
TGAGAGTTAAGGGAGAAGGAGTTTGTCTGTGTTTACGCGTACACTTTTGCACTATAACATAGTATATGTAGTTGTATTAGAGATAATACATGACAGCTGCTGTAATCGAAATGGACTTGGAGGGCTTTTGGACCTTCATTGGTGCAGATAAAAGTAGGCCTAGTAACAATAGATATTTTTTACAAATCATAGAAAACATGTTCTAATAAAACGTACACTCATATTACCATTAGTTCGAGGGGACATGAGCTTGACATGAATTTGGATTTTTTTGTTAGATAAAGCTGACCAAAGACGCAAGTCTGTAAGCGTTACTTAATGTTACATTACATATATAAAAATCATATGACCGTGCTCAAAATGAAACAAACGTTGCTATTCAAAGTTACTTTATTTGCAAAGTGTTGCCATACTGAATGAGCGATCCCGCGAGGCTCGGCCACGCAAACATTTCTCCAACACGCAACATTACAATGCCATGTGGTAAAGCGTAATTGCGTTTGTCGCCTGTCGCCTCGACCCTTACGATATCTCACACCGATTTCACATCACACGCGGCAATATAACTCTTAACTAATAAAAATATTGCAGTTTAAATTCGTGTATTGCAATATCCAAAGGTGAAGCGGTAAAGGAACGCTTGTACAATTCATAACACAATGTCATCTATACTGTCGAAACTACTTTACCCTTTGGATAGATGTTCATTTAAACACATTCACCTTGCAGCGTTCCCTTCAAAATTCATATGAATCTAATAAATGGTACAATACAAAAATGTCTTGGTCCTATATAGTCGTTCTAATATGCTTGATACATGAAGCCGAAATGATTTAAACAGTCCATAGTACGTTGATTATTTTACATCGAATGTGTGACAATGTAACGGAAAATTTGTAAATCTCACTCAAAAACCACAATCCTGGTAACATAACCGTATTTCCGGTGATACAAAGTCACCAAGAGTACAGTTTTAAAGTTAATCAAGGAACGTTTAACTAAACCTAAAATTTTAGAGATTTTTCTGTACAAATATTACACACTCACTACATCTTTGATATTAATCATATGTATGTTATTGTTGACAATTAAAAATTATACACAACTGAATGGTATTTCTTATAAAACACACGTAAGCAATGAATATTATATTTCAAAATAAATAGGCGAACTGTTTAACCTTCGGCTCCATTTTTCAAAGAGTTTACATCAACATATTTTGTTCTTTCTTTCGTTTTTAGCTACATCACAAATATGAAATGTCATTCAGATGGTAAGCTCTTATAATAATATTGCACTAAAAGTCTATTCGTTGAAATGGAACGTAGCTGTGTATGTATGTGACAGACTGCCGTGGTACGTTATTTAAATATCAAAAAAAAAAGAAAATGCAAAACACAATTATATATATTTTTTTAAAAGTTTTCAAACATTATTTTTGTTATGCAAGCAGCGCGACAAATTTTAGGTAAAAAGAGACGAAACTGTAAGACTAAATAGTTAGTAAATACATATATTCTCCAAGATGGCGCTGGTGTGGCTAGAAACAATTTAGACGCGGAATAAATGTAAAAAGATCTAATGTGAAACAGTAATAGCATGCGTCGTGCCGCGGCCATTTTGCAATTGTTTAACCTATAAGAAAGCCGTAATTTTTGGCGCCAATTTAGTTTGACATTAGACTTTTTTAAATTTCCTTAACTCTAGATTGATACAATTAATACGATAATAGTCAGACTTCTTCAAGTCAATACTTACACAATACCACTGTATGTCACATACATCGCTTTGACGTCATTTCAACTGTAAGCTTACGTCGTCCGATTTGAACGAACGGCTATTTTAACTCCCTAAATCGTGTGCAATAATAGATTCTCGTCGAACTCCCGAGATTATATAAAAACCTGAATCGCTAATCGTTAGATTTGTATTAAATTTTGGTGTTTATCGACAAGGAGGTAGCTTTCATTCCACAAACATCCGCCCAATCATCGTATATAATTTTAAACTATCGCCTAATGAGACATAATATCAATAGATGTTTCTCGAACTGGGTGATCCAATGCGAAACAAACAAAGAGAGAAGCTTAGTTCAACGTATTGACTTTGATTAATTTAAAAACGTGTTACAGTTTATTTAGAATTGATCGAAGTGCACTTAACAGCCTTACGAAGGACTTTATTAAGAAAGAAATCCAAGAAAACCTTGATAGCCTATACGCTTCTATCAAATGCGAACCCTTTAACACAAAAGACAACTCAAATTTGTCTTGTATCCTAACGTTGGAACTTACTTCGTCACACACTCAAGCTTAGCGAAGGCTTAGTTATTATGAAAAACCTCTCCCACTCTTACTATTCAAAACACAGACGGACAATTCAAATAGGCTATATATATTTCCGCCAAAGTCTAGACTTGAGGAAAAAACATTAAACGTTTTCCACTAGACGGCGTTGTTGAAGCAGAAGTGACGATATAAACTTTGTCCAAGATAAGTAAATAGAAAAATGTCTCAACTGCTTTTACAGTTTAGATAAATGTGAAACCAGTGATTGGACACTGTAACTTCTCTTCGAATTAAACCCACGTTCTCTCGTATTATCGAGGAAAATCTTGTCTAGATTTCGAAATGAATTAGCAATAGAAAGACTGCTTTCCGTTTGGCAGATAAAACATTATCACATCTTAATAACGAATAAAAGGTTCCTAGCAAATATATATGAGGCGTCTATAAACAATTCTTTCAACTCCATAAAACCATTGGATAAAACGTAGTAAGTAAATCACAAAGCTCGCTACACACACAACAAACATGTATAATATTTAAGTCATGCAAAAATACCATTTTCATCATATAACCGCTATATTTGTATACAATAAATATCCGGAGCTATGTACAACGCTCTACGCTACGCAAAAAACTTGGACAGTGGTCTGACTTTACATGGGAAAGCTGTGTAATATACACTCCATACACGACATTACATAGTTCTCGATAATTGACAGCGACTTCATATTTGGCAGGTGCTAAACGTCACAGACAAGACCATGGCCGCCGACAGCCAATGACTTACGCCATCTACTGTACAATTCGATGCATGGAGCTCAAAACTCGGACGTGGGGGTGAAGGACATATACACTCTCGCTACAAACCACTCGACATTTATACAAATACGTAAGCTTTAACAGAATTTAACAATAACTATGAAATACAGGGAGCGCTCAATGCTTCTCTCGAGTTCAACTTGTATAATATGTACACGAGTTTAATAACATATTTTATATATATTGAAGTAACCAGACGAGCAAGAGGTTCAATTGATCGTAGGTGAAACGCCTCGTTACTACCCCGAGACAGAATGTAAAGTCTCATTCACCCTTCATGCCGCAACAGAAGGTCTCTCACAATACTACTTTGCAATAGAAAGACTCGTGGATGTATTAACTGTTAACTTATCCGCGTATAAGTAGCTCTGTTGAGGCGGACAGAACGAGCCGAGATCACACTGCATACAAATAGTTAATACAAGTTAAAATCGAGAAATCCGAGTGCACGCTACGGCCTCAGGCAGGACTACATCTAACCGCATCGCTCAATTGACTGATATAAACACAGGCCCCTCACTTATATATAGATGGAACTAAATTTTTTAATATTTATACATAATACAACCAGTATTGCCATATGCCACATCACGTGACCTCCCTCGATGAGGCAACCCAAATAACCAGGGTTCATTCAAGTCATTCATAGCTCTACACTTCCGCACCCTAATTTGTACTGACATTTTTATAGACCGGCTCGCGCTACACTATCTTTAATAACAAACGCATGCTTCTGATATGTAAAATGGCAACATCAAACGATAAATGTCACATTCCAAAGAAAATTAAAAGCGGATGCAACTAGCATGCCTTTAAAAATTCATCAGACCTAGCAACACCGATCTATTTATAGTTACCTGTAAAAGCCACACGTCCACTCACCTCGCCGGCGCACCGAACAAGCGTACATATAAAACGGGGTTAAAATAATAAAACAAAATAAAATAGCAGTGCATTTAATAATATAAAATGATAAAATAAAATAAAAAAACGACTGAGCACATGAGGCGGACACGGAGGGCTCGTCGGCGCGGCTCCGTCGCCTCCACGACTGACAGCTGTCAACGTTTGACAGGTCACCCAATCGCAGGGTTCCTTTGACAAGTGTGACGTCCACCGGCGTGTCACATTGACAGCTGTCATTATAAATCGCGGAAGTGGTGGAAACGCGACCGACGAGCCCGTTGCGCATTCACGTTCCACTGAACGCACGCTGTCAACATAGCTTTGGTTAGATGGCTGGCGACGAAACGTGGGGTGGGGGAAGGAAGAAATGTTCGATGTTTCATGACCCAAGAGCTTTTAAAACATTCTCATACTCTCCGCTTTAAGTAAAACAGTTTTAAGAAAGCTAACCAGCTGTTTACTACAAGGTGATCTGAGATAGATGTGCGGTCGTGTACAAACACTATACAAATCAGATATCACACTTAGACCATATTATTACTATCACGAGAGATTACATTATTGCTTCGGTTGATTGTGTTGACAGATGCTTGTATACTACAGTGACTGATGGCAAAATGGATGGTACAACAAAATGCAGACAGACATACAGTGTAGGATTCACTCAGAATAGATGAAAACACTAATCCATGGCAACGGAGCGGCGTTCTCATTGGTGAATTGCCACCGAACAGTGAGTCAAACAGTGAATGAGTGTCGACTAATAGCAACACTACACGTACGACCGCTCTGTTACCTTGGGTTACAGAGTTTTTATCTATTCAAAATATTCTTCAAAGAATATTTTCCATATCAATATAAAAAGCCATGCATTAATTACGTCACACAGATTTCGTGGTCATTATGATCCCTCGTTTTTGTGATATTCACACTTGTGAGACTATCCTCTCTCTGAGTTTTACATTCGCAAATTATTAAATTGACAAAAATAAACATTTTCAATCTACATACATATGTATATATAATTACAAAAAAACTTATATATACATATATATGTGATTTCTTAATATTTCCTTAACAGAGCGAACGGTCTTGTTTCAAGGACATGTACATTTGGTGAATATGATGTCACAAAACGGGGCCCCATCCACCTCCTTGTCACGATTCATCGACACCTTCCCTTCGACTTAGTGTGACGTAATTCATGGATGGTCCTTAACAAGTTTATGCTATGAACTTCCATAAGTACACAAATCACCATCAATTGTTGTAGAAGACAAGCTTCAAAGCTAAAGAAATTAGGTCCTACAATGTAACCAATGGCAACCAAACACATATTTCTCTCTTTTGGAACTTGGTCTCTGTGGGTTTATACATCCACAACCAATCCATACTTAATTCACCTTCAATATATTCATAATAATGCAAAACCTATTAGAAAAATAGCAACACATACAAATTCCAATATCAATAAACAAAACGCCATCACGGGAGCAAAGGAAAACAAACAAACAAACCAAAAGAGTGCAGAGAAAACAGAAAAAATAACATATAAGCGATACCCCGGGCGATATTTGTAAACATAGTTCGAGCTAAAAACAGTTCACAGATAAGAACATATGTCACATGGTGAGATATCATGTAATTTGTCAAAAAAGTCCTAATCTCCATAGATTTGAATATCACCAACTACTCATACTAAGCGTTGAATCAGTGAGAGAATGAAATCAAATGGAAGACGGCATCCTTAAATTAAACAAAACATTTGGTGGTTATTCACATCTATGGAGCATAGTTCTCTTGAAATTGAATCTTACAGAGACACAATTATATGAAATTTGTTAAGTTAAAACTGTTTGAAGAACAATCAGTCTGTAAAAAGAGTCTACAAATCTCTACAGACTGTTAAAGCCTCATCGGTGAGTTATTTGCATATCTTCAATAAACTTCCCGAGCCCGAGGTATGTAACAATGAAATGCAATAGACCTAACAATTAGTATGAATAAAATCAATAATATTTAAGGATACAAGGATGTATAGAGATGATCTCTGATCAACACTGCCCAGAGTATAATACAATAATATGGAGTATTTGCGTGAATGAAAGAATTAATTATAAAAATAATCCTAGTCAAAGTTACTCCCAGTTATATCAGATATCTTGCAGTGACCCGGCAAACTCAGACCACCCATTTAGGAGATTAGGCAGAACAGACAGACAAAAATTTTGATACATGTACCAGTTATATGTCTTTTACTCATTTAAAAATGGCTATTTTAATGTTATTTTAATGATAAACCACTACAAATTAGTTTTTTATATACAGCGTTTCTTAGAGCAGTCACATATACTGCATTCTAATTGGTGAATAGATCAGTGAAGACAGATGATTCACCAATGACAAAGCAGTATTCACCCTTCAAGTGAATTAATTTCTCTAAACTGACTTTCATACCATAACAATAGGCAATGGATTACTAGAATGATACTAAACGGTTCTTGCTCTCGTATCGGTCACGTTGCAATTGACGAGAACCAATCAGAGAGATATATTCATTCACTCAAATACTGCACATGATTTGATAAAAGACTACAGCAATAAGGCTACTCGTGACCACCGATGTAAAGTGTCTGAAACATTGGGGAGATTTGTTAGGACTTTTATATACAGTTAATATAACAAACTGAGATCTGAATTGGCACTAGAGTGTGTGAAATTGAAGATCAAGGTTCAATGTTGGTTCACAAGCATCACACATCTCACCCGACCGTTTACAGATACTGGAGCAGTGTGCGACCTTAGAGAGGGGGTTGGGAGAGGGGGGAATCAGGCGCCGGCGAAAGTCGTTTAAAAATAAGTAAAACATAACCTAAATCTAGTTTTTAGTAGAAGCACAAACGTTCCTATGAAATGTCCGTTAGAAGGTGGACGCCAACGCCGGTGCGCGTTTTCGGGTAAATGGCACTTGACGGCGGTATTCGGCGGATCCGGGCGGATCCCCCATCTGACCGAGTCTCAATTGGCTCTAGTAACGTAACGAGATAGCGTTACGCTACTTTATTCTGTAATGTGTGGAATGTTAAGTTCGGATCATAAACAGATACCAAATAGTTTTGTCTAGTTTTATTTCTTAAGACAAACTCGTTTCAATTGACGGTCTCATAACGGCTTTTTTAAGCATTTATATAAGCCTGTCGGTTAGGAATCGAACCCGGGATCCGCTCACATACCGCGGCGCGTACTAAATCAACGAAATAAAAACTACAATTATTCTAAACAACGATAGGATTAGACTAATGCCGGCTTTGGTGTTCTCAGAGTTTCATTTGAATCAAACAAATATTTAACGCCTCAGGTTCCTTAGTAAAATGCTTGTTTTAAAGAACCAATGAAATGCTTGTATTGAATTGTTTCTAAAGTCTTTTACAAGACAATTATATAACTCTGGAACAGTCTGGAGCAGGCAGCCGTTATGGAAAATAGATAGATTTAGTTTTCTTTTGTAAATAAATACATATTATATATAAACAGACTCACAGACAAGAGAAGGGCATAATGTTTATCACAAAATAATATTCTTGTGGAGGCAACCAAACTCACACTTTTTGGCACCCACAGGATAACTGACCGTCATGGCTTGCCTTTACTTACTTGCCTTACCTTTAAATCTATATTACTTATTTTTTTTAGTAAATACATTTATAAATATTAAAATAACAAAAGATGCATACATTATTAAATATAAAAAGTTCCGATGGAAATATATTTTTGATTTTCATCTTGTCCCGGACATAATAGAAACAATTCTTGTCTATCAGGAATCAAACCTACACTCGGCAGATCGAGTGGCTAACAAATTCTAATCAAAATCCAAAATCACCAAAGACCAGCCGAAGGTTATACACTTCAACGCCTTCTCGGGTACATATCGAGATCAATCGACAGTTCAAATGTTGCCAGCCACCAATATATGCTAATTACCACAGACATTACATACAATATTGCCAGTATTATTAATTAATAATAATAAAAACACCCAACTTGACAATCAATACTAAAAATTCTCCATAACACTGGCAACATTCATACTACCAATGGGACCTTCGAACAAAAACTACAAAGAAATAAACAAAGTGAACCTAATAAAATAGTGCATTGAATCAATACCAATATTCCACAATAGAACAAACTTAACTTTGAAAGAGGAAAATAATAAAGACAAGCGGAACCAACACAAATACCTCAACACAACACGTCCCAACATCATAAAGCATCATTCACTACAGAATAACAAACAATACACAATATGAACAAGTCGGTTACTGGCATCGAGACCGTGGAAAGGAAAGTTGGTACAGACTCAGTTTAGCGCTAACCTAAGATAAATCTAGATTTTAGACTAATGTTAAAATAATACAAAAAAATTAATAAAAAACAAAGGACAGGTAACTACATATGCTTATGATTTGCGCTATAGTACAAACTAAAGTTTAACATTTGAAAAAGAAAAGCTCCGACCGAGTCCAAAGTCGACTTTCACTTTGCACCATATAGACATGGGATACAAGTCGAGAGTTGGTGAACAGACCGCCGATGGTAAGTTTGTGCACGGACCACTAACAAGATATAATTCATTACAGATCTATCGACTGGCCGATAAAATTTCTAATTTAGCCAATGTAAACTCTGAATTGACATAAACTCTGTAACCCATGGCAACGCAATGGCGTCCAAAATCGAGCGTTCTCATTGGTCAATTATCACCGAGAGACTGTCGACCAATGACAAGATCTTTCGACCTTTGGACATCTATTCTAGGTTTGTTTTGGGCCAAACTGTTGCCTGTATGTATGTGTGTATCCGGGTCTGTTCACAAACTCTCCACACCTCTCTCTACACCGTCCCAGTCGACTCTAGTCCTCGGCGTCCGCTTCTGCGCAACGAAACAGCTGATATCAAACCAAACGGGGCCCTACTCCGCAACGATAGCGTTCAAAATCCCACTACGAGGCGAGAACTCCGAAGCAATGTCTATTCATAAAGATTAAAACTCCCGGCTCCATCTCGATGGTCCACGGGGTGGCGTCAAGCGTTCCGGCTCGAGGGGCCACGATCACTCAGAGTTGTTGAAGTACTCGGATGCGTTGCCACGGCATATGGGACACGTTCGGTTGGACTGAAAAGAGATATGACATAATACAAAATTACTTAAAAATCTAAATATATGTTTGTCTTTCTCTACTATACATCGGAGTTTAGTTAGCTGAGTTATAGTCGGGTATTCTCATAGGTCAAATAATCGTGTGGGAACTTAAATTCGTCGCGGTTCGACCAATAACAGCGCGTTTCAAATTAAGACGCTTGCAACATTCATTACATTAGTCAACGGTCAAACTTAGGATGGTGGCCCTCCTCTTTTTACAGTGGACCTTTTGGGGCAGTACCACTGCGGCGCCTGTTCCTGCAGTAGTGTAAAAATAATACTGTTTCCCAGTTTGAAGGGCACCGTAGCCAGTTTGATTACTAGGTTAAGGAGACGTATCATCTTATGTCTCAGGGACACAGACTTGTGGCGTCTCGTGCCACACTTCCTATGGGCAGAGTGTATCGCTTACCATCAGGTGAACATAATAAATTAAAAGTATACTGACCCGGAGCCATTTGTCGACGCACTTGGCGTGGAACTCGTGCGCGCAAGGCAGCACCCGCAGCGTCTGCCGAGACTCGAACTCGCACATGCACACGACGCACGACGTCTGCTCGCCTGCAACGCGACACGGCGCCGACCCTCAGGCCTCACTCATACTTGCGCACTTCACTTACTACTACCGTTACCGACGACCGACTCGTCCATCGGATGCAGCATGACCCCTTGGCTCGAGGAGCTGGGATGCCGATCGCTCGGCATGAGGACTGTACCGACTCCTTGATCATATCCTGTCTCACGGAGTCCTCGCTTTTATGTCTACCTATCACCATTCAACCATCAACACTCATTTCGATCATTCTTTTAAAGATAACATTCATCCCTTCTCATTACATGCCCATGGCATTTTAGCCTCGTACTCCTCAAATTTTAAGGGACATCACACACCAGTAAAAGACAACACACTATAGATTTTTCTTAAAAAAAACTGCTTCTTTAAATGCTGGTTATAATAGCTATATATATAATAGCGAGACATGAAAATAACAGCTTAGAATTAGTAAGTAATTCTAAGCTGTTATTTTCGTCTCTCAGCTATTATATATTAAGCATGAGCAATCAATTCAGTTAGTTTTATCCAAATTTAAATTTGAATCGTACTTTCTAGCAAAACACTACTAAACACTGCTACTGACCCATCCAGATATACCAGAAATGCTGGGATTCGACTTTCACAATCCCAAGATAGGTGGTCAAGTGTGGTTCGGGCTAATACTACTGACCGTGCCTCGTCTGGTCGCAGTACTTGTAGGTGGGCAGCAGGTCGATCTCGTGGCGCGCCAAGCCGCGCGGCTTGGCCTCGCCGAGGCGCTCGGCCAGCGACAGCAGCGCCTCGTAGTTCTCGGGCTCCGGCTCGGCGCTCTCCTCGCGCGCCTCGTACGGCGACAGCGGGAACATGGCCAGCAGGTTCAGGAACACCTGCGCCCACACACTCTTCTACACTCTTCTACACTCTTCTTCACACTTCATTGCAAAACCTTAAACTGCTTTTGCTTTTATTGCTTTTCACAACACATCGGCTTTTACCATCTGGTCCGCCGACCGACCCGGTACACTCATTACACCCGCGTAAAACCCCAACCGATTAAAAACAGTCGCCAAAATAATGCCCAACTCATGTATCTTCTGTACTTATGTACAGGAGGTACGTGAGTTATATATGTGTTCTAGTCGCCTGGTTCGTGAGAACGGAAGCTTACTGTAGACAAGAATCTGAAAGCACAACTAAAAGTTGAGAAAAATGAAAATGTACCTGGTAAGTGGGCGGTGGCGGCGGCAAGGAGAGCGGCTGCGCCACGTGGAGCTGCGCTTGCACGTGAGGCAGCGCCGCCCCCACCAGCCCCCCGCCGCCCTGAACCACAACCACCCGTTATCGACCATTGGGTGATATAGAGACTTTGAAGAAAGTAAGACTTCTTCAAAATCAAAAATTATTTACTCAATTTAGGCTCTACTGAGCACTTATGAACGTCAAGAATTTAACAATTTACCACTCTACCACCGGTTCAAAAACTCAGATCCGCC
>DWTZ01000077.1:0-11259 GCA_018246075.1 Lamproptera meges | reverse complement strand
GCGTTTTACTCACCAACAGCTGACCGTCTTGCTCGTCTCGTCACTTCAATAAATTTAAAAAAAAAAACACACAATTTTTGTTGTTATATTGCTCCTTCTTTTGATAATATAGTTATTAATTATCGACCCTATTCAAGATATGATTCTTCTCAAAGATTGTAAAGTTTCTTTACAGATATAGTAAAACCTCCTTTATCTTGGTTAATGATATTGAATCGGTTTCCACTGCAACGAATATGGTCTTAAAAATTTCTGTGCAGATCGAGTGGCACCTAAATTCCAAAAACTGGGAAACAAAGAGTACATAAAAAGCGTTTTTAACGACTACGACCAATCGGACTCAGGGAACATCTTAATCTTTAGGCGATTGGGTGATCAGGCAGTATTAACCAGTTAGGGAAACCCGTTGGATTCCATAAAATGTATATAAAATCTAGAAGCTCTGCAGTGTCTTCTGTTTGTATTAGTTTGTCGTAAAGAATATGATCTTTACGAAAATATTCAAAAAATCAAGATGGAGATTTAGAATATATTTAACTAAGAAAGGCAACCCGAACAAGCAATGCAGTTTTAATTTTATTTCTAATGAAACATATAACGCACACTTTTAAAGTTGATCTTAAAAAAAAATAAAAATACTTAATTACACACTTCACATTCTTTTTAACGCCATCAGAAATGTATCACAACTAAAAGATTTAGCAATCGAATAGCGTCGGTTTGCAAGGTTTTATTGAATTCCAATTGCGGTGACGAAATAGGCAAACACGGATTATTATGAAATGAAGATGTTCAATTTTATGCTTACAAATATCGTATTTGCGTATTCAACAGAACGATTTGTTTACACGCACCACTGACCAATTGCGGGCGGAGGTCGCGTAAGATTTGCTATGAAGAAACTGCAAACATTTGTATTATATACAAATTATTTTAAATAATTTTTTTCTAATCATGCTATAAAGCTATAATAAATCAATCTGGAAATTACTTAAAAAAAATTATAAATCACACCAAATACAAAAAAGGGGCCGGATGTACAATGTTGTCATTCCCGATTCTCTGCTTAGAGATTGACATCTCAGTACTGACACTGAGATCATTAATAATAACGCTAGACATGTCATATGTCTCATCTATATTGACACTCAGTTGCTTTGTTAATTCGTTCACATCAATTCTATATCTTATCTATATTCTATGTTAAGCGAAAGCCCTCACCACTGGGCTACGGAGACAGTTAAACTGGAGGTCGTAGCGTCGAATCACGCGAGGACCTAACATCTTACCATTGTTGTTTCCTAGTTGGATAGGACAATACGAGCCGATCACTCGATTGGACGTAATATAAGATGATCCATGCGCGATGTAAAATATGGGTCCTTCTTTTACGCTCTCTACGGTCGTAAAGCACCTATGTTTGCGTATACGCTTGTGCACTGCAATATCTCGTGCGCAGTTGGCTGAACTCTAATAAAGATCGGACGACGTAGTCGATATCGGCTCAGAGAACATTATTAAATCTATATATCGTACAGTTCTCATAGATTGGTGCCAATATGTAAAAGGTTATTTTTGTGAGCCGCTATTAAATGTATACTTTACTACTTATTGCTTCATTGATGTATGACACTACACTTTTCTTGATAAAATAAGGAAAACACATATACAGTTACAGTCCTAGCAGGTAAATGTCCTAAATTGTAAAAGAAAAAAATTGAGTACATTCGTTAAATATTGTATAATAATATTTCACTTGTAATAATAACGTTCAAAACTTCCGATGAATTCGACACGCAACTCGAAGCGTACGCAGACCGACGGCTGATAACTAGGAGTTGGCTGCACGTAAATAGAGCAGAAAGTCATAACAGCAATTAACAAACGTTGCACAAATTCCAACACGCTTCGTGTTAGGTTGATTCCGAATTCCCCGAACTGCTGTTTAAGAGTCAAAAAGTATGATATACTGCCTACAAATTAATTCGGTAATCATATTCATAAATTAAAAAATAAAAACAAGTATCTTATTTTTTTTAGTAAATACAACTCATTAATGTCTTTAATAATACGCGATAAACAACATCAATTTCAAAATCAACTTTAAGAAGACGTGACAAATTACATTTTTTGTTTTTTGGATCCAATATACGCGTGTTTGTATGCTGTTCAAAAGAACAGAGCGGTCTCAAAATTCTAAGAATCCGCCATACCCTGAGACTGAGGTCTCATTGGTTCTGGTTCTGATTTATTTCTTTTTTCATGGATTTATTTTTTATAATGATCCTAACCACACGTCTAAGAAGCCGAAATCGTTTTAAAATGTTGCGATAGCAATCTCAATCCCCTGATCTTTCTTCCATTGAACTTGTTTGCGATGAACTTGACTGGAGGGTGAAAAGTCGTTGTCCTACAAGCTGAGAACATTTGTGGCAGTTATTAGAGAACAAATTAGATTAAGATTAAAAAAAAAATAATAAAGTGCCTAGAATGTGTGAGGAGATTATAAAGGAGAAAGGTGGACTCTTTGTTGAAGCTAAAATTTAATCTAATTTGCCATTGTATAATTTTTTTTTACTTTGTTTAAATTACTTTTAATTTCTTCTTTATTTTTTCATAAATAAATTTTTACACCTTTTTTTAGTTTTATTTTATTTCGCCTTGCTGCTTCCAAACTTCTATTTTTACTTATCTAATAACATGATATAATATAAATAACAAATTAAGAAGCGGCGGCCACGATTTTATTTTTACTTCTCAAAACATACAAACTAAGTCTTATAGTAATTAAAACTACAACAACCCTAAAGCGAAAGCGAGAACAGATAAGAAAAGCTTCAAATAACTCATAACTTAACCGGATTAAAACTAAATGACTTTTGTCCGCAATACTTTGGCAGAAATTGTAAGTACCATTGATTTTTCCGACGCATTGACCTGGCGGATGCGGGGTCATTCGTGCGGTACGAAAGCAATTCCCAAAGAGCGCCGATAAACAAATCTCTCGGAATTAACGCTCGCATCATCAACATATGCGTTTTCACCGTTCGAAGGCCGCATGAAAACGAGGAAGGGTGATGCAATAGTGGTGTATTGTGTACCGGTGGTAATTCGGACGCCGAACATCCGTTGAACGTCAGGACATGAAGGTCTGAAACGATCGTCTATATATTCCACACTTCGACAACAGCGTGCCAGTTTAAATATTAACATCGACCCCTACGCCTCAACATGAACTGCTTGGCTGTGCGTGCTATTAGATATCCTTGTATAGTGATTTAGTTGTGGGGAATTATAGTGAACCCATCCAATTTTGCAGGTCGCGTGCCTTCTTGCCTTAACAGCGACAAGCAGGGCCGATGGGTCGCTCGACGGACTCGTCTACGCCCCAGGCCACTCATCTCTTGACTACTACGTGAGTGGAAACAAACGAATAGCACTGCAAATCATGTGTCAAAATTTGATGTTATAAAATATCCTTGCACCAATAACCGATTTTCATGGGACGGGTTATTCCTGAACCTTCCTTCTGAACCATTACCTATCCTATCTACCTATCGTAGAGAGTTTCCGAAGGTAAATTATTCAAGATGTAATGTATGGAAGCATAACATCAGTATACAATAGACAAAAGAAAACACATTCCATAGCTTCAGATTTTTTTCTACTAATTTAATTTATTCCCAGGCATACCCAAGCTACGCGTTCGAGTACGCCGTAAAAGATCCCAACACTGGAGACAATAAAGCACAATGGGAGAAGCGAGACGGAGATACGGTGAAAGGTGGGTCATATGCCATAGACTGAGGTCATAAATTTAACCTAACGCATTGAGTTCGGAAAAAGAATTGAAGTATGTCACAAGCCTTACCTCATCTTTTTACAACACCTGAGTCATATTCGATATAGACTGTTATGAAAAGGACTAATTGCTCTGGCAACCAAGCTTTTAAGCAATAATTAAAACCTCCCATAGAAACGGCATTATCTCTGTTCAAATTCTGACTAATCATCTTCATCTTTGGCACTATCGTAGAGTAAATTATGTTGTTGGTACAGGTGCATACTCATTGGTGGAGCCCGACGGTAGTATACGCGTGGTGGAATACTGGGCGGACGCCAAATCCGGGTTCAACGCAGTGGTCAAGCGGATCGGACCGAACCTACACCCGGTCGCAGCTCCAATATACAAAGCTCCTATTCCTCTCCTGCCTAAGACAATCGTAGCTCCGATCAGCGTTGGCTCGGTGGCGAAGATCGACGCGTTGGCAAGCGCACCACTTCTAAGCGGACCGGCATACGGGGCTGTATCTTCTGCGGCCGTTTACAAAGCGGCGCCTATTATAAAGCAAATTGCGCCTATCCTACCGGTGTATAAAGAACCAATATTGGAACAACCCATAGTCGTCCCATCCTATCCTAAAGCGCCTATTTACACACAACCGATATACAACCCAATTCCTATCCCGGCACCAATTAAACCCGCACCCGTATTGGACCAAAGTCTGTTTGCTCCGTGGCCACTTATCAAAGAGCCCCAAAACCTCAACTCCCTTGCCGCAATTGGCGATGGTTTATTGAAATACGCGCTGATTGGCTCGGGTGGTTACGATCTGCAATACGGCCCACTCCTGCCCTCATGGAACTCGCTGGGATTGAAACACTGAACGTAGAAGCGAAGACGATATGTATGTACACGTGATCCTTTCAGATGCCGCTGCCATGAAAACTATAGCCTAGCCTCCTCTTAAATAATTCCTTGTAATTCTACAGAAAGCAATAGGCGTAGTTTATATATAAGTGTAAATGTAGTGAATTTGTATAAATTATGTATGTTTGTGCACAAATAAAAGCTATGACCACTATGTGGTGATTTTATAGTTGTTTATTTTTTATGCATTTATATAAAATTCGAGACATGCAAATAACACAGAAAATTATGATAAAAACTATACACAAAACAAAATATAAAAATGAGTCATATTTATAAAACAAAAACATTAAATGTACAAGTTGCCTAGGTCCAAGCAACTTAACTAGTAAACTGAATAGACGGCATAAACATTATTGTTATGAAAATGCCTGCAACTACTACTGAACAGGTTTTGTTTTTACTGCAGATTAATTATGATCACTACGCAAGCACTTTGAGTGATTATAATTTTTCTATTAGAAATGTAATAGACGTTGGCTAAAAAGCAAGTAATTAAAAAAATTGGTACAGGAGACATATCTGAGAGTACACCGGAAAGTGTCAAATATTTTATATTTTTAAACAGATGGTCAAATTCATAGCTTTCTTTGATGAGAACAAACGAATTCTGTAGTTTAACCAATTTCAACTAGTAGTAGATGAAGTCTTTGTAACCCGTTCCGAAGTTATTCGTATTTTATATAGCGATTAATTTTCACCGATACGTCAATAATTAAGTGACAGTCGACTAACAACATCACCATACGTACAACACCGATGAGTGTATGTGGATGTGGGTGGGTTACTTTGTTAACATTTATTTCAAGTCCAATTTGGCAAAAATATAAGTACGGTTATTCTCTAAAAAATTACGATTAGAATTCACATCGAGTGAGTGCAATTTAATGAAATACCTCACCGCGAGCTCTACACCCAAATTAAATTCATACCATGCAATGCATTAAAGCTATTTAATTAAAGGTTACACGTATTTTAGTACTATTTTTTTTAAACTTGCAATATTTTCTTTGAAATCCTTAGAGAGAGATATTATTGGAATTGTATACATAAAAATGACGGTATTCATGAAGAATAGCCGATGGTAGTAGTAAGTCTTACATGTATTTAAAAGCTAGAGAGACCACGAAATTAAAAAAAATACTTTTAGTAATTTGCTGACACAGTGCGGTAGAAATTTAAAAAGTCCCTCCGTCAGTCCGAAATAAAATGTGGATATATCCACATTATATTGCTTAACAATGTATATAAAGACTATACCAGATTTACTATAATTTGAACATAAGTAAAATTATAACATTTAAAAAATATATATAGTAACGTAGACATCATAGTAGAAATAATCTAGAATCTCCGATTTACAAATCCGATCGACGCAACTTGTTACGCCCTGAAGTAAAGTTGAACTGAATTGAAATAATGAGTCAGTACGAAAGGAACCTTAACCCGATTGTTATCCTATATGACACAATTACGCTCGATATGTTACAATGTTAAATCTTATATGCTCTTCCGCAGTGTAATGTACGCAATAGTATTTGTACTTAAGTACCTTGAAGTCGAAGTTACTAAGAACTTAGCTTAGCCGATGACGCTTGCAACATACCACATAAAAAATGTGTTGTTTATAACCTCTATTTTTTAAAATGCTTTATAATTTAAAAGACAGTCAGATATTGCAAAGGATTGTGTAGAATATGATCTCAACGTAATAACTGTCATGGACAACTAGCCTCCGTCATATGGTCCTAATAGTGGTTCTTATAATTTCGAATCCTGTGTTATAACAGCTTCGTGCCAAGAAGAAGAAGAAAATGAAAAGTCTTCATCATAAGCTAAAATAAGAAAAAATCTAGGAAGATTATTAGGAATAAGTAGTCACAGAGGCAACTGTATCCGTGGTATTACATCTTAAAGCGTTGTATACGCGTGGTATTACTTCTAAAAAAAATATATGGTTTACAGATAAAAAGGTGAAAACATAGAAAGTTTTAAGGAGTAGCTACATAAACAATCGGTCTACAGCTTTGAACGACAACTGCTCAATCAGTTAACACGTAATAATTAAAAAAACGATGACAAAAAATTAATTCCAACGCACATTACGCACCAGACACTCGCACCCCAGCTATAGAAAAATAACAAAACGGGTCACGCTTATATCAGAGGTATAAAGAAACAAGAGCGGTCGGTTTCTTTAACATTATTACATCGACAGCAACGCCCCGTACACATATAAATGCAATACGCTTAATAAATCACACATTCGACAACTGAGCGGCGAAGGGGGCTATCGATCTCGGCGATATGTATCGACTTTTAATGGTAATTCAGTGAATTTAGCTATTGAAGATGATATCGGTAGATCAGATTCATCCCGTGAATAAAAGTATTAAGGTCATAAATACGCGTTTAACGCAAAAGATGTGCAATCTATGCGACAATTTGGTGTTAAGATATTGAGTTTAATTGTTGAAGCGTTTAAATTGTTTTAAATCATATAAAGAAAACTTTTCGAATAGATGAAATAAGAGCGAAATAGTCACAAAATTTATTCTAGAATATCTTACAATTAAAATCAAACTGAGATATTTCACTACAAATCTTTTTAAACGCCTTAATTGGACTAAAATTATGATTTATTGAAGGCTGAAATCACGTGAAATTGGTATTGGTGCTGAGTGTTCAGTACAGTATTATAACACGGTTCGGTACTGAGTGCGATACGGGAAGCGACAATAAAGTTATGCCACTCGTCCTGACGAAAGACCTCATCTAGATCCAAAACTAGTAGGCAATAGTACCTATTTCACGTGAGCTGAAGGTCTTCAAAACCTTTATTGGACTTGATTTATATATTTTGTTGAAATAAAAAGAAAAAGAAAGTATGTAAGATGATTAAGATTTGAGAGATGAATTATAATTAATATAAATATATAATTATATGATTGCAGACTGTAATTTTGGCTCTGGCTGCTGGAGTCGTTTCAAGTGCGGTGGTCTCACGCAAGACCATTATCTCACGATACGTAAGTAATTGAACATAAGCAGGTCTATACAGCGAAAATCTATAACTAACAGGAAATTAGTGTCGATATATATCTAATGATATGTATCTATATATCTAATAGTAATGTTGTGGGATAAAGTTCAAAACCGCATTATGAAGTGCATTAGGGGAGGTCTATGTCCAGCAGTGGACGAATGCAGGCTGATGATGAAATTGGTGTCAACCTACCGTTACAATTTAGCCAATTATTTGCGGAATTAATATAAACAAAGTAACTCATAGCAACGATACAGTGTCATCTGTATG
This sequence comes from Lamproptera meges, assembly GCA_018246075.1. Taxonomy (NCBI): domain Eukaryota; kingdom Metazoa; phylum Arthropoda; class Insecta; order Lepidoptera; family Papilionidae; genus Lamproptera; species Lamproptera meges. The sequence continues at coordinate 3,232 of DWTZ01000077.1, read as the reverse complement.
ATGTTGTTAGTACTCTACTGTCACTTAGTTGCTAAAAAGTCGATGAAAATTCATCAATGAGAACGTCAGACGGGCAACGCCACTTTTAAGCCATGCTAAAAAATAGATTGAAGTATGAAGTTTTAGTTTACAACACTTGGGTGGCACCAAAAATAAGTAGGTCATTGTCATAAAAATCATGCTATAGAAAAGAAGTACTGATTTTAAGACATTTTTAGGTTTTAAAAAAATAAAAGGGATTTCAGCGGTCTAGGCTAAAATATAAACAGGAAACCATTAAATCTTTTAATTAATAAAAAAAAATCTGAATTCAACTAACTCTGACTACGTAAAAGTTTATCTACTCTGGTCTGGGAGGCAAAGAAATAAAAATCTAATTAAAGGTTTTACGCAAATAAAGCTTTAATTTGGTTCTTTCAGATATTCGATGATAGGTTTGAGTCAATGTCAGCTTTAAAACGTTGTTAGTATAAAAAAATCAGCGTAAAATATTTAACCAATATCTTTCAGGATTATCCCCGTTACGCCTTCAACTACGCGATCAACGATCCAAACACAAAAGACAACAAAGCGCAATGGGAAGCGAGGGACGGTGACGTGGTCAAAGGAGCATACTCTTTGCGTGAACCCGACGGCACCGTTCGTGTAGTGGAATACTCCGCAAACGATTTGAAAGGATTCAACGCGATCGTTAAGAAAATCGGCCCCAACATACATCCCATAACGGTGCTAACGAAAACCAACAAAGGCGTCGTCCCTGTCATACCATTAGCGCCGGTCAAAATCGAACCGGAGATCAAAGTGCCCATAAGCATATCATCGATCGAAACTAATATACCAGCAAAAGCTATAGACAGAACACTGAACTACGGGTTCGGTGCAGCGCCACTAGCAATAGGCTTGCCGAAGGTGACGTCTTGGGGTCACTGGAGTCTACCATGGGATCCGGTGACAGGATCCTATGGAGGTTGGGTACCAGTTGACGGCCCGCTGCCCCGTGGACCGTATGCCACGATATATAGTAAGAAATACATCAATGGTAAACTGCACGAGTGGTCAACAGGACCTATATCTTTAGATGGGAAGAAAATAGTTCTTAAAACCAAAAACTAATCACTATCATAAGCTTCCAAAAGAGAAGTATTTGACAGTAGAGATTGATTTGATTGGAATAAAAAATATACAGCGAATAAGTTATATTTATCTAGTCTATGGTACATTACACATACATTAGAGGTATGAAGCCAGTTCAACATTTTATTATAATTGCATTTTGACTTATGTGTTCACCGCAAACTCAAATATGGACACTTAATAATGTATAAATATAATATAAACATGTATTGTGTATTGGTGTTGCTATTTTTTGAATTAATCATTATTATGTTGTAAGTGACCAACAATTATTAAAAACAAAAATAAATACTTGTGTTTTATTTCTATTAACCGCTAGTACTTCGCGTGTGCTCTAGATGCATATGTTCACAGCTGAACAAACTCATAAAACAATTTTTACTTATGTGGTAACTTAAAGAGACAAATAAAAACGCGCAATTTAAGTGGACAATGTATCATTTAGTTGTTAGCTGTAACATAATGTTATTAAACTCATTCCAGATTTGGTTGTAGAGTGTGCCTTGCGGTCCACCCCACATAGACTTTAAATTTTATTTTTTATAAAAGTATTACTATTATCCAATAACTAACGGGTAAAAAGTTTTAGTAAGGTAAATTAATTATTTTTTTAAACTTATAAATGGTGAGCTGTGAAAATAACTATAAAATCAAATGAGGCAGAAATTAGTTTTGTAATGTACTGATATAATTTTATAAATAATAGTTTCAGATATTGTGGATCGTGCTCTTCAAGCAAAAAACAGTTACCTTAGCTCTGTAAATGACAACGAAATGAGCAAATACAGTTCTTTCAATATGAAGAAAAAAAAATACCGAAATTTCAAAACGATTGGGCAAAAAACAATACTAGAAAATTCACCATAATTTTAATAAATATATTGACACTGGACAATATTTTAGTATAGAAACTACAAAAAATAATTTGAGTAATTTTGTTCTTTTTTAAAAATAAATCATAAACTTGTACAATAAATAAAACGTAATATTTTGGACATAAACAACAATAGCAACAGATACAGTGGGCCGTCTGGGGCAGTACCACCGCGGTGCCTATTTCAATCGCAAAGCAGTAGTCTAAAACACCACTGTGTTCCGGTTTAAAGGCCACCGTAGCCAGTGCAAATACTGAGTAAACAAGACGTGACATCTGTGTCTCAAGTGGGCGAGGGGACTTGTAGCATGGGCAAGGCGTTTAACTTAACATCAAGTAAATGTCTAATTCAAATTCAAATTCAAATTATATTAATTTGTTAAAATACGGTACATTCAGTTTTTTAACATATTGTCGGTTCATACGTATTTCACCATATCGGCATGCAAATTATCGATAAGTTTTAACATAAATTACAATTATTACACAAATTGTCAACTCGATGTCAGATATTTGCTAATACATATAATGTATAATGTAGCTCGTCTCGTCGCTGCAAAAAATAAAAGCCGCACTTTCTTCTTCCGCCGAAAAGTTTCGAAAGGGCACTAGATGTCAGTTTATACGAATACAATGATTTTTAGGATTTTGTGTAATCTTGCATATATATTTAAAACAAAACAACGGTAAAACTTTAACACAAAGATATTTCCGGCGTTATAGGCCCAAAGGTGGCCGTAATCATTAAGTAATTCCACTAGTCTCATTTACTTTACAAATACAACTTAAAACACCAGTAGTATAATCGGCCCGGAGGGTAAAATAGGCCATACAGTAGACATTATTTTCAAACACAAGTATTTGTCGACACCTTCAAAATTCAAAAGGTTCATATTTCTCTTTTGTTTAGAGAACAAAACCAATATGGAGGTTCAACCGAGAGTGTGGTGCAATGTCTCACAACAGAAGCCTAGAATTACTTTGTAATATATTCTAAGTATTTCTCATATAGCTTTAAGTTTAATTAAGCTAATTTAGACTAGGAATAGATGTAAACATTGTATCTGATCGTAAAAAAATGACGTCGTACGTGTAGCATTTTTAATAATGGATTTCATCATGATATCAATCTATAACTAGGCCAATCACTGCCTCCGTAGCCTAGTGGTATTGGCGTGCGCTTTATGAACCGGAGGTCGTGGGTTCGAATCCTGCGGGGACACA
>DWTZ01000076.1:0-11286 GCA_018246075.1 Lamproptera meges | reverse complement strand
CTATTGGGGAGTATTCGCGTAAATAAAACAACTAATTGATTGCTTAAAGTAAAAAAAATGATAATATAAATTAATTTATAAAACGGTTCCACTTTGATATTTATTTAACTATCCGAAAAGAGATTTTAACAAAGAAAGTTTTTCATATCACATTCACTTTTTTTACGGATATTTGGCGTTAATTAATTTTATTTATTCTTAAATATTAACAAAATTTAAAAAAAAATATGTGTAATTTCAAATAAAAATCCTGACGGTTATCCCAAACACATTGAGATACAGGCATTTACCATCTTAGTCCGCCCGTGAGCAATGACTCTGGAAAGAGTCCGAAACATAGGGAAAAATAATAAATAATTATCGCAAAAAATCCTTCAAATAGTGGGTTTGATATGTACAATAATCGTATAATAAAAAAAAATATTAAAGCGAGGCATTATCACCATGTGTTTCATACACAAGGAAAAAAACAACATTGGTACGTTGAAGAGATGGTAGTTATAAATATACTTCGTGAAAGAGGATATCTTGGTAAGCCACTAGAAAATTATAAATAACAAGTTATTTCAACTAGCCGAGATTTACGAATAACGGATATAATAAATCTATAGTCCAATGAAACAAACTTTAACCAGTTCCTACTTTCTATTCCCTCTTTAATTAGGCCAGAAGTTTTAACGATTCGGGTATCGATAACTCGTTTATTAACATAATCATAACATAAATATAATCACGCCATCATTATATGTTGATTATTTATAATATGTTGTTGGAATCGATTTTTTGACAGTTGAGTTAAGGTTAATCTTGAGGTGGAAACGTTCGAAGTTTAAATTGTATTTTTTTTATATTGTCGACGAGTTCCACGTTTAACAGCGGCCAGCCAAGGCGGTAGTTTTAATAAAACAAATAGTGCCAATGTAACTTATTATTTTTTACGTAAAAACCATATTTTTAATTTTTAAACCTATGTGTGTACGTACACGGGTTAGAAGTTATGCTCTGTGACGTTACAAGACAAGAAATATTTTAAATAAACAATTTTACAAAGTTAGTTAAAGTAATATGTAATAAATGTCGTAAGTATTTTCAATAGACTATAACTAACTTCGGGGTATCAGTTTTTCGTGACGATGTGCGCGCATCGTAAAAAAGTAACCTCATATTTATTTCCATAACGCGCCAAAAAAAAGTATAAGTTCAAAAAGGAGCGAGGGTAATTATGCATGCATTCAGCGTAAATCTCTCTCAAATTAAAACGACTCGTCACCACAAGACAATGATATTACGCCTTGTTCACCCAATAAATAAACTTGTTACGATACTAACGAAACCAGAACATGGTATCGTCAGCACACTACTGCTTTGCGGCAGAAAAAAGCACTATGGTGATACTACCTTAATATGTTACTTAAATTATACTAGTATTATCTGGAAACCACCGGTCGTCAATATTATTTCTTTCATTTATATATAATCTATTTATTTTAGGTCAATGTACTATTTGCGCAAAAGAGGTTTCTGGGACAGAGGAAGATTCTTACCAATATTAGTTGTTTCCATTTAAAAAACTATCAAGGCAATGTAATACATTATAAGGACATTTTTAGTAAGTTTTAAAGTACAGTAATAATCAAATGGAATCGAACCTAGGAGCGTGCCTAGACCTCAGCATGTGCGGTGGCACTTCACGGCGTTCCACTTCATCTGGGCCAAGCTGAAGACCCGCCACCAGCTGCATGATCTCCCGCTCCTTTTTCAATTCCTCTCGCCCTGTCTCCACCTGGAAATCGTCGAGATTGATAGTTAGTACCATCATAACCAATTCCTATGCAATGTATTCAAAAATTATAACAAAAAAAGTACCAATAGGGGCTTTATAAGATTTCGAATACTTGTAAATAAAAGTATAAAATAAAACATAAAAATATCGCACTTATTTTAAGTTATTTTAGGTAATACCAATATGAGGGGTAATGTACCATAGAATCGAATATATATCATACCATTTAGAAAAACTTTAGGAATATCGCAAGATGTAATCATTGATTATGTAAAGTTTAACCTTTACCAAGACTTCTAGCGTGATACAAATTGTATAATTGTAAGTGAAAATTTTGCTAACGTGTAGTGTTAATTTAAAATATAATGTAATATTTACGTCGTTCTAAAATAGGTTTAGGCATTTTGGGGCGTTTATTGTTTGACAGCAACCATATTATTCGAATACTAAGATGATCCTTGAAGCGGAGTTTGTTCCGACTATTGAAACCGACCAAAAATTATAATGAAGGCATAAAATCCTTATTCTATAAATAGGATATTCTATAACTAGAAAACGTTAGCACGAATTTTGTCCGCAGATATTAGCAAGAAAATGTACATAAACTATAAACTGTAAGTTGCCTTGTTATTTATTTAGTTTTACAAGTTATTATTATAACTTTTTAAATTATATATGTACGTACGACATTTATAATATTAAAATATTTATTACCGTACGTACGTTAATATATTATATTATAAGTTAAAAATCATATGAATTTGATTCGCGTTAGCACATTGTAAGATTTAGTTTTATTTTAGTATTATTACTCATTTGTGCACTTACTTTGTAATGTCAATACCATCATAGGTCGGCTGTAAGATAATGCCTAAGGCATTAAACTCGCCTTTGTACATGTAAATATTGTGCAAAAGTTTAAATAAATAAATTATACATATTCTTATATTTGCTTATTGCTATAATGAATACTATTTAATAGATATGATACAATAACAGATTCAGTATAACGTTGCGACGCACGCACTCGTTTCGCCTAAACTAGATTTTTCCTTATTTGAATCGGAAGCTGATAAATTGGTACAAGTTACGAAATGACTACGTATAGGAAGTTGTTCGAGTAATAACTTACTTTTGATCGAATAGTGGCTTAGTTAGGTAATATTACATCCTGTATGATGTATGATTCATGACTCTGGAAAGAACCTATAAATAACTACATATATAAATTAAAGTCTACTGTAAAGTCCTGCACCTAAACCTCTCTCTAGTCGTGTTTGTCTTCCGTCCCATCTGACGATGAGAGTTAAGCAAGAGAGTGCACCATAGTGTCTGCTGCGTTACCTGATGTATGATATTGATCGGCCGCTGAAATCGGCTGGAAGGACATACTGTAAGAATTATTTGCCTAATTCCTTTTTTAATTTCAAGTTTGAAAAGATAGTAAGAAAAATTCTTATTACTAACGTCTTCATAAAACGTGACGAGAAATATAACGATAGTATAACAACTCCATAACATGATGATTACATATCGAGCTTTGGGGAGGAAAATGTAGACATTTCTTTTCCTGTGTACATCATATTATTTTGTAATGAAAACAGAGTATTTATCTCGCATTATTTCAATAGTATCTTGCATACACAACTTTAATTATGCATGCACCACTAGATGTAACATTTTTACGCGCTCAATGTTTAGTCATCTTTGAGTGGCTTAAGCAAAGTTTTTTTTAACTTTGCTTAAGCCACTCAAATTATAGTAGACAATATAATTATAATTTAATAAGAGTTGGGATAGTTAAGTTACAATACAGAACACTCGGGGAGAAGTGGTTTATATGGCCAAAATAGGGCTGCTTTGGGGGTCATTGTTGGTGGGGTCGTAGAAGACGAAAGCGTTCCTAAGACTTTTAGATGCCTGGAAGTAGCAATGTGGTGGTTTTAGTCAGTATAAGTGTGACATAACCCGTCCTTTTCACCGCAAGGTCAGGTATGCGTAGGCATTTTCTAAAGGAAAAAAGTGTACGAAACGCCGATATTTATCAGCGCCATCTACTGGCAAACCACAGCGATGGGATATTATAAAAACTAGTCCCTTGCTTGAGATCAGAACTGCTATCTATGCATGCCTCGTATGTACCTCACATCCTGCTTACGACCCAAGAATGTTGACGTGATAAAACTTGTTACGGAAAAGGTATTAATGAACGATATCCTGCTAGTTTAAGTTTTCACTAAGACACATGTTTTTGTAAACACCTCATAAGTACAAACAAGTTTGTTTTGTATTGATTATGAGGGACAATTACAGAAGCGTATTTAAGTATAATGTTAAAAAATTTTGTCTCTAATTTATTGTAGGGACGATGACCTATATGAGATGCAGTGTGGGCCACAATTCCGCTCGCATTTCCGACACATAAGATGATACATCTCATTTATACAGTAATTAAGCTGGCTACGGTGACCTTAAAACAGGAACACAGTATTGTTTTCACACTATTGCTTTATGTCAGAAATAGGCACCGTGGTAGTCCTGCTCCAGACGATCCATGTTAAAAGAGGGCGTACCAAAAAAAATTGTATTTATTATTCTCACATGTGTAAAAATGTCAGAATTTATATTGTGACCTATCGGGCAACATAAAAATTCGTTTCAGAAACTTACTTTAAAAAAAATTTATGAGCCATCGTTTAATATTTTTTTCTATGTTGAATCTTTATAAACATCTTGTAGATTGTTATCTATGATACAGTTCTTCGGATTTGATCCCGTTTTATTGCTGAACTATTATAAATTGTACTTATTAATAAATTCATTTAAAAAATAGCCACTGAGCATTCTTTTTAAAAAAAACAGTCGCCAGATCGTCGGCGTCGCGGTTAGCAAACCGATCGTCGAAGATCCTTAGGCTTAGATCCTGTACGTATGGCCTTCACTATTAGCAAAAAGTGGTCACCAGGTTCGTGGGAACGGTATCTTCCCGCGAACGCTGCGTTACATGAAGCTTACCATAGACAAGGGTCTGGAAACAACTTTATACTTAACAAAAAAAATAGGACAAATGACAGATTATCCCATCGGACTTATCATATATTAGACCTATCGGAGGTCCATCTTAAGAATGAGCAGGATAACTTCACCGTCGCTTCTAATTTCGCAATAAAGATACAAGACAAATATATAATTGTTATAAAAGTTTTAAGCATAGCTAAGAATTTTACCTGTTTATCGAATTTTATACGAAAAAGTTATAAGGCAACACCTATAAAAGGTTAAATCACAAGCAAAGGGACGTAAAAACAGTTTATAGCTCTATTACTTTATCGCTTTAGGCAATTCGATTGGTAAGCAGTTAACAAGGGGACAATATCAACATACTTTTTTTGATTCTATTATAAGTTTACAATCGGGCTATGCAAAAATATGCACAGTTATTATAAATACAACGTATGTTTTCGCTCTATTTGACGCAAATGACCATTCTGAAAGGCAGTGCTGTTTGCCAACCACCGTTCGTGTCTCGCAAGACCCGACTAATGGAAAACCTTAAAAAAACGCAACTCGCTAAACGATTCAGTATAATGAATTTGTATGGTGTGCACACAGCGAGAAATTCAGCCACTGCAACAAGTTGCAGTATTGTCTACTTGAGTTCATTGCACCTTATTATTGAAGATCATATAAAGGATTTTATAGTATATGAATGATTTTTCCGATCTATGTCAGTGTTTTTTTTTTTTCAAATTACAGTATTTTTAATATGTTATTGTATTTCCTTTTTTCTATAAGTATTGTAACTGTAAGCGAGATTCGAATGTATTTGTTTATCGTGTTATTACTGTTATTGTTTCTCATGAATACACCAGTAGTAGTCACCTTTGTTATCTCCTTACAATATGTTCTAAAAACTGTTTATTGTCAATTATTTTAATTTCTTAAATATCCGGCTCAAAACTACCAATTTATTACATCTTATAGTTTTTAATAGAGCTGTAGTATGGAATGTAGTCGATCTATTTAATAACAAAGGCATTATAGAGAAACAGCTAATCGATCAAACGACGCCATAGATAACGATCGCCGAGCTCCATTTCTCGCGTCCGCAACAATTCTTCGAGCGCCATTTCTAACAAACTATAGTTATTACCGTAATATTAACTAGTGTTGCGTAACAAGTGTACCGGTGGAGCAGGGCTGCCAGTCGATGCCGGCTGACGGGCCACGCCGGTCTTGGCCAACTTCGGGGAATCTATACTTTAGGCAATCGTGTTATAAAAAATCGACGCACAGTATACAGTATTATAAAATTGTTCCCTTACTTATTTCCTAAAAAGTTTAATGGACTTAAAGTGGACATACAGGAAGGACTTGCCGCCCATAAATGTGAAGTTGAATCACCTTAAGCATCCAAGGCGGATGAGTGCGAAAGAAAGTTTTGCAATTTTCTAAGAACCCGTGCCGAGAATAACGTATAGCCACATTCCGGTATAAAGACCTTGTCCGGAATCCTGTTGGCCGCCGTGAGATATTTCATTTACCACGTACATCGTAGCTATCGGACTGTGATAAATCTTACTTAATAATTCACAATAAATTGTGATAGACCAAAAGTTCTCGCATATTTAATTCTATTGCAACTAAGACCTTCAGTTTAATTCGTCCAGCGGATAAAAGGAAACGGTACGCCGGCATTTCACTGGTATTTGTACAACAGGTTAATACTGAAATAGTTGTGTCGTAACGCTCCACATCGCGTGACAGTAAGGTCAATTAAAACCAACATTCGAGTGCATTACACCTGTGAAATTTACCGATGCATTATTTATGTTATCAAACAGCAATTGGCGCTTATTATGAAGATTTGAGCGATGCTTTCGCATTTAATTTACAGAGGCCGAAGCGAGAAAACATTGTTGTGTAGAGAGCGTAGTTAATGGCTGTCTTTGGTGTGGAGTTTTGCCCATTGCAGATGTAATTATGATCGGTCTGTGCGATGAGAATTGTCGCAGGTATTAAATGCCTAGACTGCGTGCGCGGGGCCCTGTATGGCTTCCGACGACGGCTGTTGTTCGGCGCGAACGTTAATCGAAGGACTATAAGTCGATAAACGGATACTACTTGAATCGATCGCGTTTTTAGTCAGTTTATTCGATGGCCTACGATGAGTCAGGTTAAAAACTATAAGTTTTTCCTAAGTAAAGTGAATCATAGTACAAATAGACATTAGTAACAATTCTGTTTTGTAAACATCAATTTAACAAAGTTACAGTGCAGGTAGGCAGGGGAGATTTATAAACAAAATTAAAAGCTAATTTAACAGTTTTAAAGTAATACTATTGCTGGTATAAAGTAAGTATATTTACAGCTGACTATTAGAAAAGTCGGTTGCCGAAGTTCCGTTTATATATTACACACTACCAAATTAGAAACGTTTATTAAAACCAAATAAAGTGTTGGAATCGAATGTGACGCAAAACAGAAGATTTTAAATAATCATTAAAAAGCATTAAAAGTTTTGATGCCCTACGTAACAGGACATAACATATTTGCATATGAGAATTGAAAATTCTATTTGGTAACTGATGAATTTTACTGTGATCGGTAAAATAGAAACACTACAGGAGTAAGAAAACAGTGTACATTGAAATAGTGACTACGTCAATTCAATACTTTGTAATCTTCAGGACAGTGAAATAGATACAATATAAAATAAAAGAGGACATACGATGTTTACAGAAGTCTTACCAACCGGTAATAAAATAACAATATATTGGATAAGGAAAACAACGTCACGTCTTCTAAAATTATGAACAAAATCGTATGGACAAGACTCTCCGCCATCTGCAGCGCGCTGCGCCCGTGGAACATCTGCGCGGGACAACTTTCTTGTTCAATGAAAGTAAATAAAAAGAGGTTTAGGCATTCATAAGACATATGAAGCCATACTTTGTCATCAGAATGCCGTAAAATAATATATTGACCTGCACGTGTCGTTACCGGAGCCAGTTTGATTCTGGGGATACAATGAATTACGATATATGTAGTACCTATATAGATATTATAGGTACTCGTTAGCTGACATCGCTGAATTGTGCGCACACTCAGATAAATCTGTAGGTCTATTCGAAGGCGTTGTTAATGTATAAAAAAGAGAGCCCATATGGCGTAAACACAGGAAACTAGCAAAATGCTCAATGCGCGATACTTTTCTAACCTGTTAAAAACTATGTTATCGCAAAGCTCTACACTGCGAGTTAAGATTTATGTTCCGTTAGTGTAGTGAAATTCAGCCATTTCACCATAATAGCGGACGTCTCTCGAATCCGCAATTGTTGAAAGAAAACAAAATATTATATTTTGTTTTCTTTGAAGAATCTCTCTCGCCACTGTTACGATATTTCTTACCGCCAGGTTGGATGTGCGTGTAATTGTACTATAAGTGATTAATTATTTTAAAAAAAACAGCTTTGTAATAATCCAAATAAATTCATTTATATGTTTAATTAAATAAGACTAATGGCAAACAATTTGACGCGCATCAAACGAGTATCATACTCTGCTATCACTGAATCGTAAGTGATAATGGCGTCTATCACTGTGAACACATTTAAAATCACATATTTATTCACTATTTTTTTATAAATAAAAATTAGAAAAAAAAGCAACAAATCTAGACTAGAAAAAATTTCGAGATCGGCTCTGGTATAAAGAGACTACCAACAGGAGCCGAAGGTCATTCACCACTCACCTGTTCCGTTTCCGCATTGAGCACAGCCGTCACGCTGGCGTTAAGGGAGGCCTGGTTGCCCTCCATCCAGCCCTTGAAGCGAAGCAGACAGTCGTGGAGATGCTGATGGCCGCTGTCCAAGCGCCAGGCGCGCTTCAGACTTTGCAGCATCAAGAGCGGCTTCTCTGTTGAAAGAGGAATATAAAATTTAGAACAACGCCATCTAGTAGCAAAATATATTTGCCAATTAAGTCAATACTTTGTTTTCTTTATTGACTGTAGCGAGAATTGTAGCATGAGAAACAAACAAAGCCGCTCAGAAATTAAACATTATTGTGTTAATATTTATTAACAATCTCTCAATCCAGTATGTGCATAGTAGTGTCTTCACACTAGTGTTATTGTGGCATGAACAAGCGGAATAACTTGTACAATTGGTCCGTCTATATATATGTGGATATACATATAAGGGATTTTGATGCTTATGGACTTTACATTGGCAGAATAAAGGGATGGGCGGCAGAAAGCAATCCAACGCGTAATTAGCGCCGTTAAAGTTATACTGATAATAATAATACTTCAATACCTTTCCTTATATATATTTCGAAGGCCATTAAATGTGTCTCTATTCTATCCGCCGCGAGGGTTCGCAACGGTAGAAGGAACTTGATCGCCTGCTCCAACGGATCCCCGACCTGGAAAGCATTACATAATATGTATAATTTAACACTGTTTACATTATACACTAAATATATATATATATATACCTATAATACCCAGTGCTCTCTTAACCGAAATAGCAGTGCTTTTATACTATTGCTTTGCGGCAGAAATGGCCACAACGGTGATATTGCCCCAGACGGCCCCTTGTATAAAAGTGGCAGGTCACCACTTCCATATATGTATATGACTTTTTTTTGAAGTAACGAGACAAGCCAGACGTTCACCTTGGTTAGTGACTCGCCTATACGAAGCGTATTTACTGGTTAAACGAGACGTAACATCTAATGTCTCAGGGTGGCGAGCGACATTGCGGCGTGATATGCTACATAACAAAAAAAAAGCATCGCTAACAAACTGGCAGCCAACCAATATGGTGTCGTTAAAAAGAAGCACTAGGAATGTCAAGAATAAACAAAAACCCAAGGATATACTCGAGACTGTATGCGATGGCACTCGCTAATTTCTTATTTGAGACATGGCATTAGTAAGTGTATCACAGTGCATGAGCATGCAAACACTACTGTGACACCATTACTCCGATTTGAAGGACACAGTAGCCAGTATAATAATAATGCATAAAACAGATCTAACGTACAACGAGGTACATTTTTAAGAGGCAGAGCGCGTCGCTTTCTATCGGGCGAGCGTTCTGCTGTGAAACGTCGAATTCGTGCTATAAAAAGATTATACCCTGGCGAGTTTGTCGGGGATCAGCTCGTCCAGTTGCGGTGCTTCCGGATCGCCCTGCTCTTGCTGTTGCCTGGCTTTGTGGTGTTGCTCTCTTTTAACCTGCAATGAAAAAATAAAAAAAATACATATCACCATTATCCAAACGGTGTGTGAAACAACCTGAGCTAAAGATTTGGCACTGATGTAAACGGTGAAACTCGTAGCATCCAAAAGTTAATTAAATTAAACATAGTAATTCAGCCAATCGAAACTTGGAATAAGATGTCAACATAGTAACCCAGGGCAACGAAGTAATTTGATGCATCTAGCGTTTTTATTGATGATCTCATTCATTTGAGTGACAGTCGACTAACAACAACATTACTTTGTTTTTATTTATTATAACTCTAGTTTGGCTGGAATATAGTTAATTCTAACCCATAGAAGTACCTGGGATACCAAAAACTATCTACTTACTGACAAGTCTTAGTACCGATATAAACGTTCCTCTCTCCGTCTCTCGTCTATGCTGTTCCAGAGCCATTCCCATAAATAAGATTAAAAATAACTAATTACCGTGTGTGTATGGTAGGTTATTAGGACATAAATATTTTTGAAAAATTATGTATTACATTTTTTCATATTAACTTTAGTCGATATAGACTTGTGGGAGGTAGGTACCCATTTTACAGGGGAGCCATCTGGAGCAGTACCACCGCGATGCATATGTACCGCAAAGCTGTAGTGGGAAAGCACTATTATGTTCTGGTTTGAACTAACAACACCATACACACTTTGTGCTTTACATATATATTCTCTTATTATTATATTCCGTGTCTATCTTGACTAAAAATTACAGAAATTAACTGATTTTATTCTGTAGTGGTTCGTGGAACTTGCAAATAACCCAAAAAAAATTTTTTTTCTTTAAGAAAATAATACTTGTATGTATTGAAATGACTAAAATTTACAATAAATTCTATAGTTATTTATAATTGATACATTCACTAGTAGATATTGTGCAAAAATGTAACATAACAGTATTGGGGTATGCAATAACTGTTTGAGTTATTACTGTCAAATTGGGCTTATAGAGACATATCGACAAATATTAATGGACATACCGACAACACGCTTAAACGAATTTCTTATCTGTATAAGAGTATAATGTGCACGGTAGCATTTATAAATAATATCGAACTAGTAATAAACAACGAAGACAGAATAAACCCGACATATACTAATTAAGTTTGTTTGCATCATCATCATAATCAGCCTGCGTCCGTCCACAGCTGGAGATACATCATCATCATCAGCCTGTATTCGTCCACTGCTGGACATAGGCCTCCCCTCTAATGCAATTCATGAGGGGGTTTTG
>DWTZ01000075.1:0-11291 GCA_018246075.1 Lamproptera meges | reverse complement strand
AGGTAAATTAGTCCAGAAGTTTAAATAAAGTTTTTTTAACTAATAAAAACAACACATGACGCACATACAAAAAATACAAATCTGTCATTAGGATGACACTTTCACTAATGTATTTATTAATCGGACCGGAGCGATTTATAAACCGGATTTATTCTGAAATAATTACGTTCAAAAACCCTTACTAATAATTATCATCAAGACACGGACCCTTAAAATATACGAGGGTCCCGTATAAAAATAAGCAAAGTTCAACACAAACAAAATAGCGCGAGCGTACACCTACCTTACGTCATGTACAATGACACAGCTTTTTTTTTTAAGTCATCCGAGTGCCAGATCAAGAAAATACCGCGAATGTAGCTAGAAAAGAGATTATAATCGACTAGCGATGGCTATTAGAGGCACTGTACCGGCTTTCGAAGCGCTTTATCCACGACGAAGCGTGAAGCGAAGAAACCGCTGAGATTCAATAACAGTGAAATAAACGATCGACTACCAAGTTAACCGTACGTTAGTGTTAGGCTAATTTATGAATTATAATAGGACTATTAAACAAATAACTTAAGCGTTATTGATTTAGTAGATATGATGAAGGAGTATCGTTACAGAACATTTGAATAATACTTTCGTTCACGAAAATATAGATTTTTTTTTTAAGGTTATTTGGTAAAGTTACACATGTTTCACTTTAGTTACATAACGTATAAATGTTAACAACTAAAAGAAGCATAATTAAACGAAACTGTACTGTAGCTTGAAAAGTCCGTGATAAATTACATCGTATATATGATATACACGAAAAAGTTAAACCTGTTCAAAACTAATACACTGAATATTTAAAAAGTTGAAAATATCATCCTAAATACGCTTTATTTACGCGAATACTACACATTATTGAAAAAAAAAGGACTTTAACGGGTTGTGACCCGACGTTTCGCACCACTTTGCTAGCTCCATGGTCACAGTACGGAATATGTAACATAAACGCAATAAAATCGGAAAAATATTGGTTAGGTGTGGAAATTTTGGTGACGAGCCTACTCAGGTTCGGTTCGATCACCTACAAGAGTGGTGTGTTGGTGGTAACCAACCCTTAAATCGTAATACGTTTCCCGTTATCTGCCGGTAGCCGCCGGAGGTCGTATGTTAATTCAGTTTCCTTCCTACCGCCCGCGGTGCGTCGTAAATCGCGCTCCGTTAAAAAATTACCGCGGAAACATTAACTCGGTCCCTGTGGACGCAATAATTGCACTTTTTAGCGTTGCATCCGGCAACACTCGTACGCTCTGTCTCTGGTTGTTTCACCCTTAGACTGTTTCGAGTTTGTTTCAAGTTTTTGAATGATTACGTACATCGATCGTTAAAGGAAAGACACATAGATTGACGTAGCTTTGAGGAGAAAACTGTCGGTGCATAATAAAGTATGACCATAATCTAATTTTGTCGTGTTATTGAATTAAAAACTATTTAAAAATAATAGAATAAGTGCCATGTTTTGATTATTTTTAAAAAGTCGTACGGCAAAACAAAATTAGGTATCAAATTACATAGAATAGAATTAAGTACATTGAAATATTTTACAATTGTAAAATTGCTTTGACTGTAGCCAACTGCAATCTTTAGTAGATGGTTTTAGTGCTGATCCAATCTCATGTAAGTCTCCTTGAAGACTTGTCATTATTCCGTTTTGATATATGAGCTAACCAAGTCTAAGATTTTTATTTAAATTCTCTGTAGTTTAATATATTATGATAGTCTAAAATTGTTTTTTAAATTGTTAAAATTTTCAGCGTTGTACTTGTTTATTGATTAGTTAAATGTTTTTAAATCCAAACTACAACAAACCGTTCAAGTAAAGTTAAGTTTTCCGTACTGATAAACTGTGCTGTTTCAGAAATTCGTTTATTATAATTTTTAATTTTTTTGTCGGTAACCTTTGCTTTTAAAAATGTTGTGTATAACATAGTTATAAAATATACAATAGGCATAGTTATAAAAAAAATTACTTTATATGTATATTAAGTCTGTACGTAAATGTAGTAATATAATTTGTTGATGGTGTACCTTAATGAAAAAAATAGTAAGGCATTATTTACACACATTATTTACATTCACGACAATATCCGAACAGCAATTAAGCTAAGGGAGAGTTTGGGTATGATGAAAGCAAGTTGTTACTACTAATGATTCTTTTCGCATTGTCTACAATACAAGGGTGTTGTTGATTTGCCGTCGTCGATGGAGTAACTTAGGCATTCGGACGACTAACACGCATTGCGTGTCGCATGCTTATGAAGCAAAGCACCATCACATTAACTTGATTAGTCGAATATGACCTCGCCAACTGTAAATAAATATATACATCTTACGTCAGACTGACATCGTGATGTCTATAATTTCCTTCTCCTTTCATGCCATCGGAATAAATCTTCGGAGCTTTTGCCACTTTTCGTTTATTTACGCGGTTTAATACGAAAACATTTCGCCTATAAACATTCGCTGGTGTGTCTCATAGCTCTGTTGGCACCCGAAACGTATCGTTTTACGTTCGAATCGAAGTGTCGTAAAATTTTTACGTTTGCTGTAGTTTTCGACCGCGACTTGGCTCGCGTGTCCTCTTTTCGGAGATCGAATTATTAAGTAATACGTGATAACATGCTTTTGTTTTATGTTTTTTATTGTTTATTTATATTTTTCGGACAAATACCACCAATACGCCGTTGGCCTTATCTCCCAGCTAAACTTTGGCTAGTGCAAAGATGATAAGTGTGTGTTGTTAACTTGTCTGTATTAAATATATCTTTAATAAACACAAATATACTTAAAAATTGCTGTATAATTACACACGTATTTATATTTCTATGTATAGGTACAAGAAGTGGAACTTAATCTACGATCAGAGAAAATTACAATGATTCTTATTGTAGTGCCTCTAGAAAATTGGAACGAATACTGAGACATAGCTTATTATGTACTTGTGTTATCAGGTCAAGGTAATATCGTCATCCTTCAAGGCATCTCAGCGCTCGTGAAAAGAAATCCGAGCGAAGAGATCTTTTCTTTGGTGGCGCTCCGCAGCGCTCTATTTCCGCTCATGTACAGAGTAATGGGGCCACTACAGAGAGCGGTTAACGGTTCGTTTCTCCGAATGAGCCGGGACTTTCTGGAAGGTTCGACGCTTTATGTTTGCATAAATAATAATCAGTCCTATACGGTATAGAATTTACCGTATAGGGCTGATTATACGCATCAGTCGAACATATGTCAAGTGCTGGATGCTTGTGTAAAGATTTTAAATTAATCTGTAATTGTTAATTTTTATTATTATTTAATCAAAATAATTTCCCTTGCTGTGATTAAATATTTAAGAATAATTGAATTAAACGTCCTGACTCGTACCGTAGCATACTTTGAGAATAAAAAATAATTGTTTATTCAGTAAGAAACGTACGACGCCACAATTCCGCTCGCCGCCCCGAGACATGGAATGTTCAGTCTCGTTAACCCAGTAAATACGCTGCTTACGGTGCCCTTAAAACCGGAACACAGTAGTGTTTTTTTTACACTACTGATTTGCGGCAAAAATAGGAAACCGCGGTGGTGACCAGACGGCGCTCTATAAAATGGGGACCCACTGCCTTCAGGTTTGGTGCGCACTTAGATTTTTACACTATTATGGTGTAGTGATGATACGTTAACCTTGTATTTGTTGTATTTTAAGAAAGAAAGTAATATTAATTTACTACTATTCAATATTGTTTTCTTTAGTTGTAGCAGTAAGTGAATTGCTTCTCCAAAACTGTTGAATGAAGTCGCGGTCGCTTCTCATCACTAATCCTGTATGCGAATTCCGATGTGTTTCAGCATTGGTTTTGGCTGTCGTTAAGTTTCTCAACTGTCATTAGCTAATGGCCGAATTAGAACGCTTTCACGCCTCATACGCCCTCGCTTTCCGTTCGCTTTGGAGACAATTTTCTCATCCTTTGACCATGGACCACTTCTAATTGCAGCTTAACGCGGCTTCGCGTCTTTGCTAGTAATTTATGCGGTCCTCTATTATAATGGATATATGCATACTTTATGTGTCACATTGTCTTATATAACGTTGATGGGTTATTATAAATAATTATTAGTCGTGGCTTAGTAAAACGATCTACGTTTGAGTGCATAGTTTTTGTCGCTACAGTTGATATGTTGGCTTCGATTATAGCTCTGATCGCTTTTTGTCTAATTCATATGTAATTATTTATATACATTTATCTCGGTTGAGTGTGTTGCTATTTAATGTTTATGTTTATATGAATAAAATGAATATGTATAAGCTCGTTAACTAATCTTTTATAAGATATGGCATCATGTAGTAAAACAAGTTCTGACATACTCACATAAGAATCTTGTAAAGTGTCTGACACGTCGTGAATATTATAAACTGTATTAGACGCTACAAAATCCGTATAGTTGTTTATTAAATCATGCTTTTCATTCGCGGAAATGCACAAAAGTATTTTTATTATTGACGTATCACGCAGACACACAGTACCGAGAACTTTTTCTGAACACGAACATTAGACTGCCCGTTGCAGCGATAAGAGAGATATTCGCGGAGATATTTTAAATGAAGTCTGTTAACCGTGACTGTCATAATGAAACAGCATTTCGTGTCGTCAATTTGCGCCGCACGCAGATGTTACGTGAAAAACTTTCGAGTGCAATATATGCCCCGGGTATAGTTTTGAATGCGGCCGCGGCACTAGTTGCATTCAGTTTGCGTATAAATCCTGATACGCTGTCAAACTGCTGCTGCGCTGGTGGAGCGCATTACTTATTCGCTTGTGTGCAGTTTTTAATGAAAGCGTCGTGATTAATGATTCGCCCGCGTCGCGTGATGATAAAAATAATGATTGAGAGTAATGATGTGGGTGTCGGTTGTGTTTTTTGGTTTTTTTTTTGATCACATGTTCTGGCTTTATCATTACCAGTTAGTCTAGATTACTGCTAGACTAATTATTGTCCATTGATTTTGTTTTATGGCTTTGTTTTTTTTTTTTTACATATGTATAAAACGCTGGACGATCTGTGCTCGTTTGATTGTGTCTTCTAATTGTTTATAACTATATTTAAAGAGGGGAAGGGCCAAAAATTCTGTTTCGTGTGTTTTTACGATTCCCTTTGTTTTTATGTATAAGTGAGCTATTATCTGTAAAAAGTTCCTTATTCAAAGACGAGTACTAGAGAACGCTGCTTATTAATGTACAAGTATATTTTTTATTATGTATTTTATTATGTATTACTGCGTATTATGTAATGACCCAAATCTAATATTTGTGCAATATTCGCAAAAAACAAATATTACTCAATGTCGCAATTTTGGCTCACACAGAGTTATTTTAAATTAAACTAAAACTTTGCATTGAAGTTAAAAGCAGTGCAGTTGTAAAATGTTAATTTAACACAAAATAAGTCCAATAGTGGGCAATTGAATACATCGGAAGTATGCTTACTGGAGCTCGTATGGTAGGTATGTTATTAGTGGTTTATTGCTACACCGGAGGGTTCACGTGTACCATACACAAGCTTGTTGTAACCTTGCTGTGGGCGTGTTAACAACGGCCGCTGATGCTTATGAGATTGGAGGAAAGCGTAATGCCAATTGCTTGTTGTTGTTGAGACGAATTGCGGGCGTTGTATTTGATTTGTTTATATATTAAGATACAACAATGTCTTGGAATATGTTAGCCGATTATGAATTACATAGTGCTATGATTTTTTTAAGTGTCATTTATATAATTTTGGGGGAAAATATTTTTAAATCATACACGCCCCTCACCAGCGACAGACAAGTGTAAGGTATGACAACTAATACATCGAGTACATTTACTAATACGTTTAAAAATATTTTAAACAACCGCATAGTAGAATAAACAATAAACATTAGCAATAGAAAGTAGTGTAATTCGTAGATATTCATAACGAATCATTTTACTGTACATAGAGTGCAGTATACTTTCTTATATACTGTACTCACTCTGCAACTTTGTTTGCTTTATTAAAATAAGGACTAAGCTTAACTTAAAAAAACTTATACATAGCGCCGCATTATTTTATGTAGTGACTTAATTTCCGTTGTATTGTGTTCATACTTCTTGCATATTTTTAGGAAATATGTCAAGGATTTTAATGTTTTGTACAAGAAGAGATTGCACGTTAGCGCAACTAGTTAAAACTAAAAATTTGAATTGTTAATAGGGTTCAATTGACAGGTCCCTTTTTATCGGTCGCCGTGAAGGGCAGTACCACCCACCACTGTGCCTGTTTCTGTTACAAAGGAGTGATGTGAAAACACTATTGCGTTTCTGTTTAAATAGCACTGTGGCTAGCGTATATACTGGGTAAACGATGGGATTCTTTGTCTAATGGTGGTGATCGGCCTTGTGGCATCATACGCTGCATTTCCTATGCGCACAACGTGTCACTTAGGAAATAAGTCACTTAGAATAACTTAGGTTATCGTTTTGCTCATATCTTAAATCCAATAAATAAAAAAGAAAATTGAAAAAGCTTTGGAAAATTTTTTTCAAGTATTCAGATTTTTATTTATAATTAAAGTGTATCAATGCCCAAGCATCGTGATATATTCTAATTTATTCACTACTGTTCATTTATCCGCCCCACTTTACGTCCTTATCAAATGATTCGTAGTCACGTAGATCGTCTGTAATTAGGCCTTGTCAAGTTGTCCATTGTGCTAGCTGCCCGCTGTTCCGCTTCACGCTGCCTGGGTGTAAATTGAATTGGAGAATTTTACGCTTATTAACGGCGCCTTATTCGGCTTACGTTACTTTGTAAACTTCGGATTACATCGTTCGGATGGGAGTGACGCGCGGTCTTGGCTGTGCGACGATTTCTGCTGTTGCGATCGGTCGTATATTTTATTTTTTATTTCTTGATACATTATTGCAAACCTTAAAATAAGCTCACAAGAGGCGGACCTAATGCCATAGGGCACTTTGCTACCAGTCAACCCGGAGCGTGGCCAAAGATTGTTACAGGTGCAATAGGTTTATAAGATGTGAGACAATAATACTATGAATATAATTTACGTGGTATCATCCTTTAAATAATACCTCATTATTAAACGCTTAAACATGCCTTTTTTTGGGTGCTCCGCGTATTCTAGCAATTGGTACTATTCTTGTATTCGGTGTAACAATCCTTTGTTATCACAATTAAATCAATTGTCAAATGGAAGATCGCTGGTACTTTGGCACGGACTATGCCTATTTAATTTCCAGCCGAAAGTTATGTGGTAAAGTATAAAACTCTTTCTGTAGAAATTTAATAAATATCTTTTAATAAAGCATTTATTAATTATTGTTATCATTTATTATTATTGTACCACAGTAAATCTGAAGATGATGTTTTTTGTTGTATACTTCTTATATCCTGGTTAGTTCTTCTTAAGAAACCGCTTTGTTTTCTGTAGAATAAATCTAGTGTACGTCATTTCCCTTTGCCTGAAAGAGGATTCTGTACATTTTTTAGATAACAGAAATAAAGCAATGGCAAACTATTGGGCATGGTTTCTGGGAAACCGATACCTCGATCAATGCTCATTTTTTTTTTAAGTTTTTCAATTGTGTAGCTACTCGGGATTGAATACATTTCCAATAGTGCTCTTAAAATGAGACAGTTGAACTAATCCGAACGTGACATAGGATTTATGTGCACTCCAATATTTTATTCACGCCTACCATGCCAGTGTCTGAAGGTCTTAAATATGAACATTGCACCATTTAAAAAGATTGTCATGCTCCGTTTCAGACTTTCTAATGATTATTTTTCCCCTTGTTTTGCTGAATCGATCGGTTAACGGAAATAAAAATATCACTGGCGGTCCGCTATCGACCCGGTCGGCGTAACAAAAGTGTCTCCGTAGCGTATCCCAATTAGGGCTGACATTGATTCGCAACAGTTCGAGTGCCGTGCCTGAAATAGCCGCGACTGCTTTCGATCGATGCATGCGGCGGCCCCATGCACCTTGCAGGCGAGCATGAACGAGCGAATGTTACGTATAATTTTATGCTCGCCGATCATTTGGTGTGTGTGTGTTTTTTGTTGTTATATTCGTTGGACGGATCTCGCTGGTCGTTTTCTTCACCTGCGCTTAGTGTATTTTATAAGTTACGATTTCTAAGCGTGGTAACAATTAAAGATTTACTGCAAATAACGTAAATTATATTTATTTTAGGAGCGGCACAAAATTTTAATTCACTAAATTTTTTTTAACAGTTTGTTAAAAAAATACACGCCTAACGTGTCCTAGGAGTAGGTTAAGCATACACGTGATATATATTTTTGTTACAATAATTAGTGCCACGGACCTCTGGACAAAACGAATATACTTTAAAAGAAAAGTGTCTTTTAGCCTTTCATTATATTTTTATCGTTATTAAGATGTCGCTAAACAAAAGATGAATGCATTAACACAATAAAAACAGCCTGTATGTATAGGCTAATGTAATTATAAACGTCTTATCTTTACAAATTAATGATACTAATGGTTTTTATTTCAACACATATTCAGAAGTTGTTTTGTTATAACAAAAAACTTTCCCTCGTATATATTCAACATCAATGATTCCGTTTGACAATGTGCGCTTTAGTGTGCGCTCGCACGTCGGTACGCGAAATAGCCTAAATAAACTAGATTAAACCCGTAAAATAGTTTTATACCGTGGCAGTTTCAACTCATAAAAATCGCTTATATTAGCGTTTTATGCACATACAAATAGTATGCTCTAACGCACGGTGAATTTTGTGTGAAATATTTGAGCGTTCTCAACGGCGTGAGGTGTGCATAATATTTGAAAAATCCTAGTACGATTTTAAGAAAAATTTGACGCACCCAGAATCATGTGGTGTATGACTGCTTCGACGTTCTCGGTGACGCAAGTCCAGTCTAAGTTTTTTTTACCTCCGTGAGGCGAACTTGTAACTCAAAAGATATTTAATATAATTTTATGCTGTTAATTGTTGTTATAATTTACATTAGCAATCCGTACACGGCTCTGGCCACGTTATTTTTAGATTTTAGAATGGACTTTACTGAAGTTAAAAGCAGTATGTTACTCAAAACAGATTGTCATCTTGTGTCAACATAGTTATGGTATTAAATGTCATGAGGATTTTTACTCTACTTATTAAGTTAACTCAGCATTGATTCAATACATTTTCGGAATACGAATTAAAGTAAAGTATTTTTGTTTCGCGATATTCTTTACTGCGAAACCAAACATAGGATTTACTTAACTTAAACTAGAGCTATCTGTTATTTGTTTTTTTTTTTAATAAATATTGCAATACGGGCCAAAGAAATATCTCTCTCGAAGTGTAGCGTTGGGCTTATAAAAAATGACGCTATGCGGTACATCAGTGAAATGCATCATGTTTTTTTTTTCAACCGAAACTCGACAGCGAATATTTCCTCACTGTGTAATATTGACACTAATGAAGTAAACATTGTTGCACTGAACGCGAATAAAATATGCATTTTATTATCGCGCTGATTACGTTGAGTTGAGTTCGAAAGCTTTTCCGTATAATTTTCGATGGCACCCGTTTCGTTCGAAGTTTCGCTTCATTGATACGCATTTAATACTGTACTTTTTTTTAAATGTGTCGATGCTTATGTAATAAATAACGCAACGAGCATAAGTAGATTTTTAGTAGCCAGATTCTTGATGATCATCAGTCGTACGTTAATTTTAAGTTTCACAGATTCTTAAAAAGGTTTGTCTTTATACTTCTTACGTGGACCTAGTTTGTTTTTCAGTGATAGCGTTTTTTAAATCAGATGTCGAATCCTGTGTTGAAATGAATATGTTTTGTTGTTGGTGAGCGTAATATGGGCTGAACTCTCGGCCAACGCCGTGTAAAAAGTTGCAGTTAACCATTTTTGCAATTTCAGAAAAAGAAACTTAGATGCCAGCCGCTCTACGTTAAATTGATATTCATATAAAAGTGGCTAGTCTATAAGCAGAACCGATTTGACTAGAAATAAGTAACACATCGTTAATGCATTTGCTATGAATGTACTCGTCCGTCATTACTATATACTGTCTTTAGTAGTCTTTAATAGCTTTTCATATCCCATCGAAAATGAATTGTGAAAATCGACGTGTCCAATTTTCATTTGCCTTCTCATCATTTTAGCCAAATAAAACTCTGTAACCGTTATCTCAATCAAACTAAAAATCATCGCAAATGGTATAGCAAATATTATTTGTAAAATGTTTGTGTTTCCCTACCCGGTCAATTTTGTTTGCTCGACTACAACATCACCTGCATCAAAGCGAGTTTATCATATTGAGTGTATAGTGGCATTAATTTTTTGCCACTTAACACTGTCCGGTTATTGATCAAACTTTACTAATATAAATTGGTATATATTATGAAGGTGGAAGGTTCCACCGCAGTGCCTATTTCTGCCGCAAAGCAGTGCTGTAAAAACATTTGTATGTTCCAATTTGTAAAACACTAGCGGAATTAATGGGTAAACGACGCCTATCTTCTTACGTCTCAGGATAGCGAGCGGACTTGTGGCGTCCTAGGCTGCTTCTCAGATGGATGAGGCGTATCACTTACCATCAGGTGAACTTATTTCTCGACTCGCTCCTAAATTAAACAGCTAAGTCTGGACAAAAATAGAACAGTGTTAATTGTTAAACACGTACACAATAGCACTCGGCGTTAAATATCCTAAACAAAATTAAATTTAAACTAAAGCCTTTAGGGCGAAAGTGGCCGAGCGCTCAAGTGGTGCTGTAAAAGCTTTAGTGAGCGGCGTGTTTGCTGTCACGTCTTTGTGATGGGCCATTACTCGCACTTTGATATCGTGTTACATTACGTCCCGCGACTGAACGTGATACCCGCAAAAATTCCTAGTTTCCTTACGTTATTTAAGGTAGTGAATGTTGTCGCCACGGTTGGCGTATTCGTTTCAACGTTTAAGGAAGATATCTTGGGTTATATTGCCGAGGTATATAACAGGGGCTCCTTTGGTATGTCTTTGTGGATTATACGATCCGACGGTTCGTGAACAATTGTTTATTAAAAAAATATATTTAAAATTATTTGTTAAGAAACGTATGTATGCATAAATGTAACTATTCAAATGTATAATATCTTAATTGAATAAAAGGTCTTTAACGGATGTTATCGCGTTTATTTTACATATTTAATTCCCGACGTTTCGGATCACTTTACAGCCTCCATGGTCACGGGACAGACTG
>DWTZ01000074.1:0-11374 GCA_018246075.1 Lamproptera meges | reverse complement strand
GTAAATCACATTATTGATCAGTAAATTAGTTCAGTCGCTCGTCCCTTTCTCCTAAAATTCAATGGGACGGATACTAGTCACGATCGTAGATGGATAAGGTGCGAAACGCCCATCCAACGCATGAACATCTTGCTTACTGGCATAGAATGACCAGTGTGCATTGTCAATCGATAAACAAATAGGCTAAGGCAATGACGGACTGTTGAAACAACAATGAAAAGCGGTTGAGTCCTCGCAGAAGTCGTGCCCACGAGCTATGGTTTAACGCGCAAGCTAACACCACTGGGCTACGAAAGCAATTTTTGATATATATATAAGCGACATAAATATCATGAACAAGTCAGCTACCACTAAGAATGGAACGTACTGAAAAAAATATTTTGATTTTAATTTAAAATCTGCCACAGCTATTTAACATACTTCTTATGTAACGATGATGATGTTAATTCACCCAATTTATTTTTTATTATATTGACCTACCACTTATTTACTTCTTTCTACCACAGCTTCTCTGATTTGTTGTTTATTAAGTGTACTTAAATATGTGTGAGTAGTCGTTGCTTTAACCAATCAGAGAAATGATGTTTAACCTTATGCTTGCAAGGTAAGGCTTTAAGGTGTAAAATACGTATGTATTAGTACTGTATTATTCGCCTATAAGATATTAGTTCTCTGGGCCATAGACCAGCTCAATGATGACGTTGATTCTAGTCGAAAAATCTATATATATACGACAAATGTATATATATATATATATACAACTTATTAATTACATTTTCCTTAGATTCAGGAAGTTGTAGCCGCCGCAGCGGGCGCCTCCGTGAAAATTATGTCACAAAGCGGTTCCAGGATGCGTTGGGTACGCAAAGTCTATTACAATTACTGATTCTCGACAGTTTTATGTTCAACAAGTGTATAATAACTGTCCGCTGATCTCGTGAAAAATGTCAAATGTTATGGTCGGCAATATTGTAATGTAATATAGAATAAATACTTAACGAAAAATATCAGTTTTATTTTTATTACTTATTTATTTACTCTTTATGCACAAATTATGTACAAAGGCGGCCTTAATGCCAGTGGCATTTTCTACCAGTCAACCTTTGGGTGGTGCAGAAATAATTAGGTGGGTGCACAGGGACAGGACAATATGAGCAAAAGTGTAATAAACGTGCATTTGTATAAAAATAAATATAAAAAATTTAAAATATACATAAATATATACAAAAAAATAAACATTTATGCATAGTAATAGATATACATTTATATACATATAAGACTTAGTGACGCACGTCACCCAGTGGTTATAGTAAGTGCTGCCATTAAATGTATTTATTGATTTTTCATATTTCAAAGATTACGGAAATTGCCACGTTGACTTGGTATCCATAGTCGTAAAAGTAGTTTTGTGTTCAGTAAATCCACTGTTAACTTCAAGTCTATTTAAAAATAGTTTGATTCTTTATAATAATTAGTGACGGCGCAGCTTATTTGCAACTTTATTATTGAATCCAAAAGATTATTAACTATAAAAACGTTTATTATATTGTAGGTAACATAAATACGGGCTGGCATTTTAAATATTTTTATAACGGTATGCGTACCATTTCTCTATAAGCTTGACCTAACAGCGAAGTGTCTTTCGCAGCCGCTTTACACAGCTCTAAACGTGCGGAATGTAATGGCACATATCTGTCTTGACCAGAGCCACAGAGTAATATATGTTTAAATTGATGCAGCTGGCTCCTCTCACTGAGCCTGTAGAGAAAAGAGCGACGAGGATCTGAAGCATCACGCAGTGACAGTTGTAGAAGTGAACCCGACTTCTTCCACTTTTGCATGAACCACATACCTAAAATATTTGTTACATTATTGGCACATAACGGTTTATTACAATTGACAAATGTAATAAATAAAACAATTGTAGTCATAGAATAGCAATTTGTACATTTGTAGACATAATATAGACATGACTGATGGTCTGATTAAATTGATAACAAAAAGCAAAGGCAAAATCAAGTGAGTTAAAGGACTTACCAGCATTTACCAGCCCGCTGGAATTATACAACGTTCCTAAGTGAGGACCGCTAAGAGATAGAAAAGTATGGAGTTTCCCCAAATATGGCTTCATTTGTGGTCTCGCTAGTGCCGATCTAATTATTATAGTGCCTAAAGAGTGACCTACGAAGCTTATTCTAGCTGGCTCGCTTGAATTTTGAATATGCGTTATAATTTCTTGGACGAGTCTGCAATACAATTTAAAAGCAATTTGATCATTCCTAAAATCATTGTTATAAGAAAAAAAGTAAAAACACCTGGCTGTTAGTTATATGTTATGAAGCTATAGTATTGAGGTATCTTACCTATCAGTCATGGTATCAAAATCAGAAAAGGTATCTCCTTGGTTTCTTTCAGACATAAGGAAATCTAGCCTAGCACCCGGAAGACCGAGTTCCAAATACGTCTTCACTAATCTTAAGTCAGCAGCGTTACCGTCTAATCCGTGAACGCAGATTATAAGATGCAAACCTAAAAATCCCAAAGAATTAATTAAAAATTTAGCTGTAAGCGAATTGTGCGTTTGTATACTAAATTCAATATTATTGTTAAACTAATGTAATAATCAAAATCTCGTACAATTTTTCCAATATAATCTGTGATAAAATTATAAATCGTTGACGTAAAAATCAATATTGTCTCAAAGCCAGACAGCATGCGAAGCAGCGATTTAGGACCTCCGATATTTCCGAAACTAGTTGCTAACTATACCGAACTCCACTTGAGTTCCGACGTCAATAAATTTTAATTTCAGTGCAATGTCTCTCGAAACTGTTTAATAATCTGTGGTCTATATATATTATGCGGCCAGTGAAACTATCCTTTATTTTGATAATGCGCAAAAGACCTCATGGTTCGCTGTTCTTGTAGGTATTTTATTTTTAAATCTATTTATTTCTAAGTTTTAATGAAAAACTACGGGCTATATATTTAGTATGGCTCCAGTAAACACAGCAAGAGTGAAACAATGAAGATTACTTATTGATAACCAGTAAGAATTTTTTTTTATCATATAATAGTTTTATGGAATTTTCTTACCTTCGGGATTAAACATGCGGTATTCATCACTTATATGAAAGTAAGGCAGTGAGTTTTCAACTGGTGGGAAATCTGAATAAATGGCTCCAGGATATTTTACGCTTTGCCTGAATTCATCACGGCATTTTACGAATAAACGTTCCGATTCTGCCAGTCCAAATATGCTTACAAGGTTGCTTTCCCGTTGTTCTGAAAATAAGTATGCAAAGAAACTTATATGTCATATATTCTGCAAATTAAAAAGTTGTTTGTGTGTTTTTTAACACAAGTTAGGGTGCATGGGATAGAAAAGAGTGAGTCAGCTATTTACCTTTGTTAATTCCATTCTCATTTCTAGAAGCAAGTTCTCCAGTGCTTTGACTTTTGTTAAGCGTGTTTGTTGTCGTAGTTGAAGTTGAATTCACTGATTGATGAGGCCTTAGCTTTCGCCTTTCAATGATTCCTGATGTGTCAACAGCGTATTGGTTAGTTCATAAAAAGCCTAAGCGAAAGCAGGCAGCGTTATAATATTTAACAACTTACCTTCGCAGACGTGGTATAGCGGGTTATCTAATTGTAAAGGTTCAGATGGCTGTTTTCTCGGTGTCCTGGATGGAGTAGAAGACTTGCTACTTTGTCTGCTAAGTGCAGGCGATTTTGCTGGTGGATCCTAAAATCATAACATAAATATTTAGTAACTTGACTTATTACAACTGTATAAAGATTGTGATTAAACTACGATCTTACTTTAAAGGCATCTGGTGGTGGAGGAGCATCTCTAAATTGTTGTGGTGGTGGCAAATGTTCATATTCATGTTCAGTGCCAAAATGACTCAAGTCTACTTCAGATCTAGCTTTATTGTGTTTTTGCGCATTGGTAGCAGATGTTGGTGAACTCTTTTTGTTATGGCTTTTGCACGATCGATCTACGGTAAGGCTACGTATTTCTGCTGCTAATAGTTTTTCGGTGTATTCTATTCTATCTTTTAATTTTGTTTTCTGCATTGTACTCGACTTTGCCGGCTGTTGTTGGGCATTGGTTGTTATTTCTTTGCGTATGTAGGGATGCAAATCATCTCCGATGGTCTGAGATTTCTTAACGGTGCTATCATCAGCAGAAATATTAACAGTACTAAAGGGCTTTACCTGTATACCACTGAAAGAATTATGTCTTTGGGTAATTCTTCCACGGTTGGGTTCGGAATACTGTTGAAAGCAGCTAGCTGTACATGTATCAGAATTACATCCGTTATCGATGCCATTGCTATGCATAAGTTTATTATATTCACATTGGCTATCAGTACAAATTGAATCACTGCATATAGTACATTCTTCACAAACTTCTTTATCACAGCATTCAATCTTTTCATTAGAATTCTGAGCAGCTTTTACAGCAAGTTTTAATAAACGCTCCCGAAGTTGTTCACCGTTTAAGACAGTTCTTTTAAATGCACTTACTTTTTCACCATCCTGATTTTTTAATTCAGGTGCTGTATCATAAATTTTGTTAGAAATCTTAGAACCAGGTGATTTATTATTAGGACCAAAGTTTTGATTTAATTGACAGCTACCATTATCAGGAGTAGATGGCCCAGAACTTCGACCACTTGAGACCCAACCACTTTGTTCGCTTAAACTTGAGGTTGAGTTACTACTTCGCTTTTCTTCTTTACACAAAAAGTTTTCAGGTGGCAATATTTTAAAATCTTTATCGGTAATATCTAATGGTGGCGACTCAAAAGCAGGTGGTGGTGCTAAATTTGGTAACGATTCTGATCCAAAATTGTTATTAAGGTTAGGTTCATCTAACACGGATGCAGCACTCCTACAATGTCGCAGTTCGGCCCCATGATCTAGACTGTACGGAACACTGGTTGATGACTCTAATCGTCTTAGTTCAAACGGAATACTTTCATCACTAGAGGATGATGCAGCTTCAGACATCAGTTGCGTCATTTTTTCTGACGCCTTATGTTTAGTGCGTTTTTCAGGTTTTCCGCTGGACCTACCACTCTTTGGCGTTGTTGCTCCCGATTTTGGTGTCATTCTACCTGATTTAGGAGTAGCTAATCCTGATCTTGGAGTAACTCCACCAGATTTTGGTGTAGCTCTACCTGACCGTGGTGTTGCTCTGTCGGATTTCGGAGTACTTCGATCAGACCGCGATACGTGGCGGTCGGACTTACTATCTCTTGATCTTATAGAATGATGACTACTTAGTGAATCCCTGCTAGAGTTCATTTTAGTACTGTCTTTACCACTATTGTTTAATCTAGATTCTTTAGATCGACTTTTTTTATGCCTTACCGAAGGCATCGTAGAATGTGGAGTAGATGGCGGTGTTTTAGAATATGTTGATTTTGAAGTGCCATCGCTGCTTTTGTCTAAAGTCATTACGAAACCACTATCGTCACTGCTTTTACTAGATTTCTTCTGATAGTTTTGAATGAGACTACCAGTATTAAAGTCATAACTCCAGTCGCCCTTTTGAAGATAATAGTTTAATTCATGTCGCAATTGATTACGGGCAGCTTCAATATCAATCTGTTGTTGTTGGCTATCAATATTTTGATGAAAGACGTGAGTAGAGTTAGACCGATGAACATGTTTATTGGATACTAAGTTACTCTGATCAGAAACTTGAATCTTTCCACTAACTGGCGGATAGGAATTGCGTGGAGGCAACATAGGACGGGGTAAATTTACTCGGTAACCTCTTTGAAATTCTAAAGGATTACGAATTATATTATTTACTGGCAGAGTACCCTGATTACCGAACGCGTAACCATAAACTTGGCTAGGATTAGCTTTCACGCCTCCATCATATTTATATCTAAAATTATGGAATACTTCATTGTTCATTCCTTGCATATTGACATTTTGATTGCACGGATTTTTATATTTTTCTCTGAATTCGTTGATATTTCTTCTGTAATCATCACCTTTCGATCCACACCGTGTTGTCGTACTTGTTGGATATGTAGTCGTCGTAACACTTCGAGGCAAAGTTGTGGGTTTTATTGGTTGTGGTGGTTGATACGGTTTAGGGTAGTTTACAGATGTATTAGAATTGTTTCTTGAAGATTTTGATAATGCCTGTACACTAAGCGGTGTCATTTGGGAAACTCTTAATTGGTCTAAAGATTTGCTATGCCTCGCGGGCAACGTACTCACTCCACTCGTGATAGCATGCTTTTGAGTAAACACTTCATTAAGATTCGATTTGTCTCTTCCCGTTTGAGAAATAATGGCATTACTTTTTGTAGTATTTATATCTAATAAAGTAGACGCCGAATATCTAGAAAGCTGTTGGCCTTGTTGAATAGGACACGACGAAAATGCATTATTTGGTGGAAGTTGAATTTCACTTATTTGATTATTCTGTACTATATATCTGTTTCTACCAGTAAGTTCAAGTTGCTTATTATGTGACTTTTGATTCATTTCTACTACGTTTTGTTTAGCAAGTGTTCGTTTGGGTGAGTTATGAGCTGATTTCTGGGGGGCAAGTGTCAAGGTGGCTTGAACAATATTTGATGTATTACTCTTGGGTGCGTTAAATTGTGGTTCCAAAACGTCCATCATTGTTTTGGGTAAAGTTAATGTTACTCTAGAAGCTTCCGAAGAGGGCCTTCTGGAATCCATTATTGAACTTATGCTGCAAGCGCAATCATCGTTTACAGGTTCCGAACATAAAAACGGGTCTGTAATCGAGAGAAGTCAAATTTTCAATATAAGTTCTGTGTACGTAAAATCCTACCAATAACTTTATTATTTCAATTCTTACCGCTGCCTGATTTGTTCGCAGTAGAATTTAAAAAAGAGCGTCGTCGCGCAAATTCTGCAGTATCTTGATATCTGAATTAACACAATAATATTATTATTAATTTTATAATTTAATTTGCACATTTTTACCATATAAATTATTGTAACGAATTCTCTGTCTATGGTCCTTAGGATCAAGAATCTTTATTAACAAAATCTTATATCAAACTGTATTGATTGCAATGGCAATGTAAAGAATTAAACACATATAATAACGCTATTTTAAAACTTTAATATTTTTATGTATTAAAGTCTGGTATGGATACTATATTTCTTATTGGTTAGATTTTTAAATCTTTCCAGATGTACTTTGTTCTGAGCATAATTTTTTTATTCATCTGAAATAAGCTTACGTGACTGACTCTGTTGCCTAGTGGTATTGGAACATCGTATACAAACCAGTAATCATGGTTTTGATTCTAGCGGGAAAAAAAATAAATTTGTGTTATAGTTCTTTTCTGGTTGGTTATGATAATTTGGTCCGCTCTTACCTTATCGTCTAAAGAGTAAGATTATCTATGCGTCGGATGACAAAAAGTCAGTCTCGGTTGACACGAATATTTTTGACATCCGTTAGGGGACGTCAGTGATTAAAACTAGTGCAGTATAACCCTTTTGGTTGTCGAGGTCAGGTGCCAGTCGCTGCGCTATAATATATATAATTAAGATAAATATAGATTAGATGCCGACCCGTGACATAAAAAAATAGCTAAGGGATAAAAAAAGGGTTAAGTGTAAAACAGTATAAAAGTCATAAAATGTAATGCTTTAGTTAATCTTACCTATCCTCAAATATGACAGGCATTATATGTGGATCGCCATCTAGGGCGATGCAATGCACTGGCAAGGGAGGCAGCAGGGCAAGGTATCTGGATCGCCTTGCCGCTTCGCCGACGCTCTGGTATGATTGGTAGTTGCTGTCGTAGCAGCCGGCAAGCGAGTGTCGCGGATTGTCCAACACAAAAAAGCATTCGGAGAAGCGTTTGATGCTGGAATGCGCAACGTCATTGGTTTATATATTTGTATACATATGTGCATATAAAAATTAAGCTCGTGCTAAACCTATGTACTTCTAGGTAAATCAATACGTGATTATATTGTTGTTGTTAAGCATATCTGGTTAAGCACCTGTAACATTCTTAGCTGATATTATTCGGCATTACAATAAGCTTATTATTATTGGATATCGAAATAGGCTTTAAATATGAATATGAAATTCATTTAAAAAAACACTGCTGTTTTTTTTATTTCCCTTTAATTCTTGAAAATTTTTAGCCCGCTTGATAAATAAATACAAACAAAAAAAGATCGTTAATATAATAAAGACGTGTACAGTGAAATATCAAAATAATAACTTTGTATGAAGAAGGACTAAATTCAGCGGTGACGGGAACCTACATTCTTAATAAAAAATCTCTTTGTTCCTTAAGACCGAATTCGGAAAATTGCTGGCTGTATGAAAAGAAGCAAAATAACCCAAATTACCGCAATGCGTGATGGGCAGCAGCCAAAGCATGATGAACATGTGGCCGGTCGGATGTGTGGTGAAGGAAGGCGCGCCAACGCAAAGTGACTTCGGCGCACAGCCTAGCGATGTCATGGGCTGCCCCCATCGCCCATTCTTCTTCCGAGCTGGACTCTGCCTTCTGTACGAGAATGGAAAGTTATTTTTATACCTTTAACACACATATTTTTTACTGGCTGTATGTTTAATTTTAATTATTGGAGTAATATTTCAACTAAAGGTAACCTTTATTTGTAGTAATAATTACTGAACAAGATGTTCTTAATTTTGATCAAACTAGCGTAAATTACATGTATCAATTTTGTACATATAATTCATTCAGAATACCTTTTTGCAGTGATCCAATAATAACAGTATAAAACTGATACACAAAAATTAACGCATTTCTACCGCAAAGTAAAATAGGATATAATGTTAAGAGTATTTACTCCAAGATTAGTATCCAATTTGTAGTAACTTATATTGCATTATAAGAACATTGTGTGACGCACACTACCTAGTTAACAGCTGGTATTTTCAGTTTATCCAAATAAGTAAAATGATATCACTCACTTTGCTGTTTTCGCTGAGATCTTTGATCCTCTGTGCTACTTCTCCGACTATAGAGTTGGACGAAGATTCTTCCGGAGTAAGCAATACGCCAGTCGAGCCACATACTGTTAGAGCGCTTTGTAGACCTTCCAAAGAACCGAGAAGAATGCCGCATACTTCTGCATGAACTTGTCTGAAGTTGGCACATAACATTATGTATTAGTCAAACCATTATTCGTCTGTCGTTTAGCTATTGTGAGTTATATGCTGTCTATTTACGTTAGCTATCATTGTTAATTAGCATTATGATTAAAATAATTCACCTAGCATGAGCTATTTTGCTAGAATTGCCGCCTGCACATTTTCCGCTGGATCCAAAAAGAATGTTCTCAAAGCTGCCCGAAGCGTTGAAGTTGGAACCCGCATTCTTCATTAATTTTCCCCACTGTTTGCTTGAGCGTGGGGTGCTAAAATTTTGAAATAATCAAGTGTGCCTTTTTAGAAAAATTGTTTAATTTTAACTTTAAGATAGGAGTTGCAATATTTTATCAATTTTTTCGCTTATACTCATTATATATCAATATATTTTGTTTATTAAAAACATAGTAATTTAATTTATAAGTTACTACTTACCAACTTTGCACATAATGCATGATGCTTTTTCTTCGTAGCAGCATGCAAGAAATTTAAAACTATTTTATAACCTCTATTTTGATAAATATATACATACGCTGTATGTTTATAATATGTTACAAATTTTATTTAGGAAAAAAGTTCTTTTCTTTTTCTTTAAACGCATTGTATAATGACTATCAAAAAGGGGATTAAAATCCAAAACTAACTTCTTACTTATATGGATCATCTCTCCTTATAAGCAATAAATTATTTATAACGAAAAGGAACATATTTTAATGAGATTCCGAGTATTAAATGTACTATTTTAATAGCAAAAACATATCAGCGTGTATGTGTAGATAGACTGCCTAAGTATGCATTGGAACTCTTTATCAGTGATCTGGTAGCTTCAAAATAACCTATATCATAAGATATCATAAATAATTTAAATCTTGTGTTCAGTTTTATATGACAATATTTTGCTGTTTGAAAAATATATGACAAACTTAATATGTAACTTACTTGATATAGGGTTGATGCAAAGCGACTAAACTTGCGTGTATCGTAATGGAGACAGCCGATAGGTGAAAGTAGTCGAACAAAACTGGTAGGTGGTAATGGAGGCCCTGGGAGGGCTGGAAGTGAAGTTTCAGAACCCGACAGGATACTGGAGCTAGGGTGCTGGACTGGGCACCTTCGCTGCACCAGAGTTCTACCCCTAAACTCCATTCTGTTCGCTCCAGGGACTCTTTAAGGTTACGGCTGTCCACTGAAAACGTGAAAGAAAACTTATAGGATCAAATTAGATGAATTATTTTAACGTAAGGTATGCTTAAGCAGATGTCAGACATGAAATTTAGTGACAACTTTTGGTATGTAACCTTTAAAAAAAAGTATACCATTTGGTTCACAAGGAAACCGTGGACATACACGTAATTACTTCCATGTATGTACGTTGTCATTGCATATAAGGCAAACTGATAATCTAATCCTTTCTATTAAGTTGGTTAAAATATTTTGTAATTTAATCAAACCCTACTGCTATAACTGTGGCATAGAAAATGAATAAACGGCGTTGTATAATTCGTTGTATAATTAAGGTCTCACCTAACAGATGAGCTCTAAACTGCACGATGTCCCGCAATGTGACCTCTTCGTTCCTGTACATAATCTGGAAGGCTCTGGAGGCGGCGAGGCCGCCGAGGGAGGCGTTGGCCGCCGGCCGTGCTGACCTCCCAGTGCCATTGCCACTCGACACCGATGTTTCGTTGTGCACAGGGACCTTCGGCGATACCCGGAGCCCCACTCGTACCTGGTACAGCCTGTAAATGAAGTGATAATTTTATATTTATTTATTACTTAAGAAATATGGTGTATACTTTTTTATGTAATCCTTTCAAGAAAGTTACGACGTTGGTGGAAGAGCCACCAGTGGTTATATAACGGTGAAACGTTTAAGCCATAAGTTATAGAAACAACACTTTTAAGTGTCGTCCATTCTGTAAGTGGCTTCGCAAATCAAAAACATTTGGATCTAATCTCGGCCTATAGTTAGTTTTAATTGATATGTCAAAAATAGCATACAATAATTTATGTAAATTTACTTTAATTGAACTCATATTGAAGCAATATTTATTAAATTTAATTAATTATTAATTTTAAATCCTCGTTAAATGTTATAGACAGAATGGTTTTGACTATCAGTAGGTTTTTAAAATATCTCTGTTAATTTGGGAGTCTGAAATCGAATTACAAGAATTATATTTTTTATATATTAGTGGACATTTAAGTCCAGTCTACCAC
>DWTZ01000073.1:0-11382 GCA_018246075.1 Lamproptera meges | reverse complement strand
GCGCGGGAGGATATGTTCAAGAAGCTCAATTGGGAAGGACCCTGCATCAGAGTGAACGGCTAGCCTCAAATAGAAAGTCTTCGATCAGTGCGTCCTACCCGCAATGACCTACGGTGCCGAAACTTTGACACTTACGGTTCGACTGGTCCACAAGTTTAAAGTTGCTCAGCGAGCTTTGAAGAGGGCTATGCTCGAAGTATCTCTGAAGGACAGCATCAAAAAGGATGTGATCCGCCAGAAAACCAGAGTCACTGACATAGCCCACCAGATATGTAAACTGAAGAGGCAGTGGGCCGGTCACTTAATCCGCAGAACTGACGACTGCTGGAGTTGGAATGTTCCGGAGTGGAGACTGAGGCTCGGCAATCGTAGTGTGGGATGCCCTACGGATGCCCACAGGCTGATGATGATGATGACGATCTTATCTAACTTGGAATAAATTTTGGTTTTATCCCGGAAAAGTGTTATTGCGTATACGGAAAGCTTTAATCTAACCACGCTGTGTCATATCGGATAGAACTAGATATTTATAGATTTCAGTTAACAAAAAGCTACATACGACTTTATGAAAACTACAGTTCAATTTGGTATTCGTACTAACAAATTATTTTATAATTGTTATTAAAATATTTCATATACGCATATACAATATTTATGTAATTAGTACAGTCAAATTAAAAAAAATTTAATGTCACTTTAATGGTGTGCGTCGCATATTTTAATTATAAGAGCTGGCCTTAAATTCTTGCTTCACTGTGCTGTATTGTTACTTATGAGACCCATTCCTAACTAAAAGGGTAAAATAACAAAGTTGTTGGCTAAAGTTGTGGATGATGATTTTGAAATATGATGATGCGTGCCGCGGATAACGCAAGCCATAAAAACTTTGTGTGTAAAAAAATTTTACTGACGTTATACTGCCGATTTGATGCACTACGTAGTAAAAAGCTATCATTGTTATCACTTTCTATTTATTAGATTAATTATTAAATAGATTTTTTTATTAGAGATAAATATTGAATAGATTTTCATTAGGAGTATAAGTAATTTAGTGATAAGTAATTTAAAGGTTAGCGAACCGGAACACCTATGATCCGATGAATGTTTTCAATCGTTTGCTGGATGCAGTGAAAACCGCCCTGGAACGCGGGTGTAACGAATACACGTGTACCGGGTGTGTGTGTCTTGCTATAATCGTAAGCGAGAGCGAACTACAAGGTCAGTGTGTATTGCTATCCCTACTTGTGTGGTTTTGTGGTGGTGTGTTAGTGTGTAGAGTCGTTTATCAGGATCTCTGTTGAGTCCGGAGTTTCGGTGACCCCTCGCCCGGGTTAAAAAGAACGTTTCGCCGTTACGCTCTTGGCAAGAAGCTTTTAGATCGGCTATATACGCTACTGTTGTTACCAGCAGA
Source organism: Lamproptera meges (assembly GCA_018246075.1). NCBI lineage: Eukaryota > Metazoa > Arthropoda > Insecta > Lepidoptera > Papilionidae > Lamproptera > Lamproptera meges. Next base: position 9,971 of record DWTZ01000073.1, on the reverse strand, counting down.
TGGTTACTGTGATTAATTACTTTTTCGATGTGTTTACGAGTTAACTTTTTAAAGTGTGGTCGAAAGTCACGCCCGGGTATTTGGGTCTCCTCCCATATGGGATCGGCTGGCCGTTAATTTTTAGTTGTCCTTGTGTCTGGGACGGCCAGCTCGTGGTCTTTTTCTAAACGGGATGTAATCATGACGTGTGAAAATGAAAGTCTGCGATAACCGATGAAAGTGTATTGCAACGCTTTCATCGGGGTGTACGTCGATTGTCCATTTACAAAACCCATCGCCTAAACGATTGATCGCATTATGGAGCCTGTTATAAATAAAGTTTGATCTTAGTGAAGAATCTATTGTTCTTAAAAGGCCTTCTGTGTACATATAAACCACGATCTACGATTTTTGTGCTTATATTTATTTATTTATTACTATTGCACAATTTCAAGCACAAAAGGCCTTACTGCCTTAGGCATTATCAACCAGCCAACCTTGGGGCGAGAGATTCTTCAGGGATCAACGTGAGTGCTGAAAAAAAATGACGAAGACAAAAAAAAAACATGAAACATAGCATTGATAACGACTAACCAAATAACAAAAAATAGTACGAATATATATTAACATACGAATTTTTAAGCTTTAGGTCGCCTTAATCGCCAACTTATACCTAACATCGCGGTGGCAAGGATATGGAGCTCGCACTGTCTAAAATCATTACCATGTTTCTTGCTGCCGCTTAAATAATGTTGGTGATGACCGGAACATTTTAAATCGAAATCGTCTCTTGAACTAGAGCCCCTCTTTTTCCAAGTCGGGTCTAATACTAACCTGGATCAGGGACAGCTGCTCCATGCTCTGGCGGCGTACACGGAGCGCGTTGAAGATCGCCTGACCCTCCTCGCCGCTGGCCACCGCGGCGGGGCTCTCGTTTTCCGTCTCGTTAGGCATTCCGAGCACCTTGCAGAGGTCACCAATGTTCATTTGAGCCGTAGCGACGCCCAACACGTCACCGAGCTGAGGGAAAATGTCAACAAGTCAGAATTCCAACGCTTCTCTATTTACAAGCCATGATATTAAAGACAACATTCTCCTAAAGGGTATAAGAAGAGGTCTATTAAAAGAAAACCTAATATACACGCAAGAGAAAAAAACTAATCACGAACATTTCTAACTTTTACAAGGTAAGTCAGATTGATTTACTAAACAAAAAATTTAAGAGATTTACGTCCATTCTTACTGAAGATCTATTGAAGTGAGTAAAGTTGAAGATCGACAAGTAGAAATACCAGGTTTAATAATATAATATGCAACCTCAGTGCGAATTAGTGCAAGGGTTGATGCGAGTTTAAAGTAGGCGAGCAACGGACAGTAGCCGGTATGTCCACCTTTTCTAATCAAACAACTTTGACTGGGAAATTTTTTCGAATAACAGGGAATATATGCACAGTTGACAGAATAAGAGTAAAATTCTATATTGAACTAATTAAAAGTAATGCCTCAATGAGACAATTGGCATAATGCCAGATGACTAGATACAACAATAGTTGTTTTCGAAATTTATATTTTCAAAAATCATGCTAGACCAACCAAAGGTGTACACTAAAAGGTTATAGGGAAAGTTCTAGACTTATTCTATTCCATAATAAAATAATGCGATGCCAACTCTTAGATGAGGGATGGGCGCGATAATTGTCGTAAGACAGGTGAAAATAAAGTCCCTTTCAACTATGGTAATTTGTAAAGTGAGTTTATTTCTAACGCATGTACGTTTACTCAACTTAACTGATTCTATGAAACAGTAAACGGACGATTTTATAATAAACGGCCAATAATAATAGATTACGAACAAAAACCACCTCTGTAAAACACTTTAATTTACTTAAGGACTCTTATATAGAAGAAATGGTAGCAAATATCTGTGATTAAAACAACTAACTAAAACAGTTTTATGTTACAACTATACGTGAAATTCAAGTTGCGCTGCACATAGTTTGATCTATGATTTAGTTTTAGTAGTTCAGTAGCGATTCGAAACCTCAGAACAAAAGAGGCACACAGATGTTGTTTCCGACCGACCTTTAGTTATATTTCGACAATAGAGGTGGGTCGCATTCGTCATGTAAGCTCACCGTATTGCTACGAAGTTGTACTACACAGAACTACGTAGTTATTTGTTATAATCACGTCAACGGCAATATACAGCTCGAATTTCGGGTCACCGGTTAGAAATGTCAGCGGGCCAATTAAAACTAGTAGAACTAGTGTTACATCAGATGTCATAGACGAAGACAATGAAAAATTCAACTTGCGGTGAAATATAAATTCATCCAAACCAGTACCGACCGATGTCCTAGATTCGAATATGTTGAAATCATGTTACATAACATAGTGGTTGCATGCGAATATAATTAGTAACGCTGCAAGATTTTTATTAGTTTTGCATTAAATGGCAGACTAAAAATAAAGGACTTCTGAAAACGGGGCACTGCCTTCAGTTTTTATTAGAAGAATTAATTTTTTAATTCAAGTATTTTAACGATCGATTACACGTAATTTAATTTATTAATTTATATTTAAATTAATTTATTGTACTGAGAATATCTGACATTTCACGGATATTTAAACAGCGCATCATTTACGTGACAAATTTTTTTATATTTTGGTTAAAACAGTCAGCATTTAAATTTTACTTTTACACTACTTGTACTTATTTTAGCGCGAGACAATTGTTAATATCGTAATTCTGACTGGTAGGATATTATGAAATATAATATACTATCAGTCAGCCCACGGCTCTGCCTGTGTTGTCTTCAGTTTTTATGTAACTCATGAATCATATAGTTTTTTTGTGGTGAAAAAAATATTTGAAATTGGTTCATTAACCTATTCAAAACAAACGAACGAACAAATCTTTCCCCTTTAATAATTAATATTAGTATAGGTAACAGCAAAATGATTATTGGACTGATCAAAATTTCATGACGTATGAAACGAAATTATTTTATAGGTAAATCAAATGCAAATTGTCATACTCACTTGTATGCGGTCCACTTGCCTCCGCCTTATGTAAAAACGCAAAAATATGGCTTCGAAAATTATTAAAGAAATGAATCATTTTAATATGACAAAAAATAAATATTATATGATATGATATGGGATATGTTCGCATTACCGAAACAGCCTAAACTTATCAAACAATTAAATGCTTTAGACAAATGAAAAAAAAAACAATGAGTTAATTTACATTTATTTTCATAGTTTAGTAATTGAAATAAAACTAATGATAAATGAGTTTCTATTGCTAACAATATATTATCTAAGTTCATGCCTTCAAAAAGTTAACAGCGACCAACAAAATCAACCGCCATGTATGTACATAAACACCATATGTACAATTTTATATATATATAAATATTATCTGTTACATATTAAATAATCACTATCATGGTATCGATCGATTTCGTCAGTCCTATCCTAATACAGAAAGCGCAAACATGCATATGCGGACGTCACCAAGGCACACCGATTCAAACCCACATGCTCAACACAAAAAACGTGCAATCCAACTCCCGAACATTCAGTACATTTACATACGTTAACAAGTTCACGGTACATAGAAATATCACCAGTGTTGTTACTTAAACCTTGTGACCGCAGCGCAAAAAAGCGAACGAACCGTTAAATATTATTTAAATGAAACGGCACTACTTGGGCCGAACGCACTCAACAGATGCCGTCAAGCGTTAACATACCTGAAAAAAAATCACAAACCAGTCCACGTGTTAACCCGTTGCCAGTAGTACGATAGCATGCGCGTTGTTATGCCCGTATACGAACCTCTTTCGAGATATTATAATGCTCCTTAGCGTAATAAAGGGCTTTTTCGTGGTTGCCGAGGGCGGCGTGCGCGTTCCCTAGGGACCAGCATGCCCTGCCTTCGCCGACTCGGTCCTGGAGTTTCCTCGCGGCGGCCAAGTGCCGGGCGTGGTACTCCTCAGCCACCCTGTACTCCCGGAGTAGGGTGTAAGTGTTGCCCAGTGAGTAGCACGCCTGCGCCTCCACCGCCGCGTCCCCCAGCTCTTCGGCCAGCGCCAGGGTGCGTCTGTGTCAACTGATTCGTTTGATCCATAGCTTATGAGACAATGTAACGCGCAGCGTAATGCTTTATGTCTTTTAGATATAAATAATTGGCTAATTTCGATGAATACGATGCAACAAGTGTTCACTTGTATCTTTTATAATTTATATCATAATATTTGGGTAAGAAAGCTTTATGGATTCTTCGCAACAGCAGCTTAAAATTTTTTTCAGAAGGTTCGCTTTAAAGTTCCTATGAAAGTATTAAATTAAAAAAATAATACGCAAGTCTAGACTATTTATTAATTAAGACGTTTTATGTTTCAAAAGACCGAGGGAGGTCGACCTTGTCTTCGATATTAAAGGAAATTGCCTAAAACAATTAAGTAGCATCTTATCCTGCTGCTAATTGGAATTAAACAGCATGCCGACTTTACAAGTACTTAATACCTTCAACGTTAGCGGTGAGATGAAAATATTAAGGAAGTTTTCAAGAGGTTTAGAGGTGCTTCACATAAAATTAAAAAAAAAATATATCGGAACTATTTAGTCAAAATGCAATACAATTGAATCAAACAAGACCTGGAATCTACGTAATTAAAGCCATCATGGCATGAAAACATAAGGCGATTTTATTAGTAAAACATCATACTACGATTGAAGTGACGCGTTGGTCGACTATAATGAGACCAAATAATGAAATTTGAGTAAACGAATCAAAGTCCAACACTAATGGTACATGAATTTTAAGCATCCTTATTGGTGCACCGAGGCCGTGTCTATTAACCGCACGATATAAAAGTCCGCTTGACATTTTACCACTGAAAATATTCTTCGCATACATTGAAATACTTAGAATATAAAATATAACCACATTCAATTTTAAATATCGCATATCGCATACATACTATTTATATAAAACATTTGTTTAATGTATAATTTGCTTAATGCCAATGTCATTGTCGTCCAGTCGACCGTTGGATGATTTAGAGAACAGAGCAGGTATGAACATACGTATAGGTAAGTTTCGTGAACCATTGCCAATAAACACAAACATGCCGTCCTAACTCGATTATTACGAAGCATTCGATCATTCCAATCGGTGAGGTTTGTGAAACGACACAGTACGCATCGATTTTCATTCAGACGAAATAAATTTAAGTGCGTTTATTTGTCCAAGCTCAACGATTTATTGTTTTCGTGTGTGATATCAGAATGCGAATCCGGTACCGATAAAATTGTAAGAGAATAATTGGGAGGTTCGTTAAGTAAACGACCGAGGGCCGTAATATTTTGTTTGCGAAATTTTAATTGTTTTCTGATACTGATAAAATATAAATGATGAGGTCGAGTTTCTTTGTTTTGAAACACATAATTGAATATATAAGAAGATATTGGATATAGTCAAGTGGTATTGATCCATGCTTTACAAATCGGTGGGCGTGAGAGCGAATCCTGTGGACAATCATCTTTTTGTGGTTGGTCCTACTATTTGGGACAATCACCCAATTGTCTCCAAAGTAAAATGACCCATGCGTCGGATGGGCGCATTAAAAGGTTTTGGTAGTCAAGACCATATTTGGCAGTCTTTAAAGGATACAGACGACTTTTCTGTCTTCAAATTTACTAAGAACTAATTAATCTATAAAATACAGCTTAACACTTTGAGTTGTAGAGGTCAGATGTCCTGAGGTGTGATGATGTGATGGTAGTAGGTCCCCTTTTTACAAGGTACCGTCTGGGGCATTACCACGACGGTGCCTATTTCTGACATAAAGCTATTGTTAAAAGCACTATTGTGTTCCGTTTTAAAGGGCATAGTGGCCAAACGAGATGTAACCTCCTGCGTCTCGGGCGGAAAATGGAATTGTAGCGTCTAACGCTATTTTTCTTATAGGCAAGACGTTTCACTAAACACAAGTTGAACGTCTAGTGCGTCTCGTCTCGCTTCAATAAATAGCAAAGAAAAAGTAGCTCCTTGTAAAAACTTCGTGTTGTTCAGGTAAATCTGAATAGATTTCAGGTCAATGCCATGATATGATATGCGTTTAATGTATAACAATTTAACCTAAAAATACGTTAACAAACTACTATTCGCACACACCACATGAAGCTTCACTTAGCAGAATAAATAGAACAGATATTTTAAACAACGGTTGAATTAACCTTCTCATGAAAGTATCTAATAGTCAAGTGATGAATCGATCGATCACTTGACTATTAGATACTATTATATCCAGAATCTCAACTTGGCGTGGTCATAGTAATGATGATGATGTCTAGAAACATGTGAAAATAGCACTTTGGGTTTTGAGAGGGTTCTTAAAGCAAAGTAATTTCACTTTGCTATAAAGCTCTGGTTAAAACTTTGCAAACAAATCCTGACAATATAAATTTTCAGTGGACAAATTTTACATAGGGAAGTTAGTAATGGGGTGTCATTATGAAACTTAAATCCTTTGCCCGTTTCTGAACTTCAGTTCAAAGTGTAAGCTTATGAAATTATTGAACAACGGTGAGTTACATACTTTTTACATGCGACTTACTTATATCTTTACTCATATATATCTCCTTATTTATACTCCGGAGACATCAATAACGCCATAGAAGTAAGAATAAATCGAAATGGTCATTACCTAAAAATAAAAGGGAAGGGTACCAGTGCGGCGCCTATTTCGCCTGTTAACTTTGTGTCAAATCGGAACAATTGCCGTGTTACAGAGGGCAGTTAGACCGCAGTGCTTACCACAGTAGTGTTTTCACACAATTGCTTTGCGGCAGAAATGCAGTTGTGTGAAAACACTATTGTGTTCCAATTGAAAGAGCACTGTCTTAGCAAAGAGCACTGTAACGTCTCATTTAGCCAGCGTATTTACTGGTTAAATGAGACGTTACATCCCACGTCTAAGGTCGGCGAGTGGATTTATTGCTTACGCTACATTTTTTATGGAAAAGGCGTATGACATACCATCAGGTGAATTTGTTGCTCGTTTCGTCTTTATGCTGTACAAAGCGTCACTTACCATTACATAAATTAAAAATAATAATAAATAAAAAATACATCTGAAGCAACGCTGTTAAACCTTCCATCTGCGCACAAAATGCTTTCACGATACAATCAAATTATTATTAAAACATCACATTAAAGTATTTGTCAGCTTTCGGGCGCTAGCTTTCAATAAGTCGTGTTGATTTCGATTTTAAGTGCCATATTGCATGGCGCTTGGTACAGGCAATATATTTAATGGAAGTCACCATTGATGCCTGTCAACAAAAATATACTGTACTTGTCTAATATCGTTTAATTGCCATTCTTAATTCATAATTATTTTAATCATGTATACTATTAATGACTTTCACCTGCACATGATTCAAGTAACACAAATTAACAATATTGAGGGTCGTCAAAAATCAAAGAGCATAGATAATTATGAATAATGACAATACATAACAGTAATCGATGCACATCATAAAAGATCTACCTGCCTATTATGAGAGGCATCTCATAATCTTTAGTTCAGGGAGAAATAAAGTATAATACAAAACACAAATAAAGTTCGCCAGCTATTCACTTTGAATTTTTTTTAGTAATCCACAAATGTTTACTCCTGTCCTATTTAAGGGGAACTGAGTATCGTAGTAAAGCTGCGGTGGTTATTTGCCACAAAAGCATTACTATGATCCCTGATAAAAACTCCATAGCTATCATTAAACCGGTTTAAGAAGATTCGAAATCCATGTAATGTCATCCGCTACATGTGTTGTCCCGTATTTTAACACAGAAACAACTTTTGTTCAATAGTGGATTAAACATAAATTTTATACTCAACCGCTTCACCGCTCATGGCGTAGTGGTATCGGCCGTTGCCTTAGAAACCGGGGACAATGGGTTCGATTCCCGTGGGGCATTAGCTTTGTGTTATAGTTAATTATGGTTTGTTAGGACAGTTAAGGATGACAATCAAATTTTCCGAAAAGTAAAATGATCCATGCGTCGAGTTGCAATGTGAAAAATTCGACCCGGTTTGTGAAGACAGTCGTTAAAGGTCGTCAGTACCATCAAATTAACTGCCAACTAATTCATCCATAGAATGCACAAAAAAAACCTTTCGTTCGCTCAGTAGTTCGGATGCGAGTCGCTCCGCGCTAAAACGATTATTTAAGTGAATCTCAAGCCAGACATTTTATGCGTCCAATTAAAAAGTAACAACTCTAAAACTGTATTATAAAATAATATGAAAGTCACGCTCAGCGGTTTATAAAATGCAGTGTAAAAATTATGTAAAATCTGACATCGCATCGCACAAACTTGATATAAAGTATTCACACAATTTTCGAATATGGGGGAACTTTCGTCATACTTTAAACAAAATGCTTATTGAATTCACGGGACCTTCACGAGTAGAACCGTAGTGGTGACTGAAAAATAAATTGCGCAAAATCGCGGTTTCAGCATACGCCGTAAAGTATGCACGCAGCATAAGTCGTAAATTTTGTATAAAAATGTTATTTTTTACGTTTTTTTTTTTAGTAAGATAAAGGTATCGATTATACATACTTATAATGTTCAGCGGCATTCTCGAACTGTCCGAGGAAAATATGTGAATTGCCAAGGTTGCTGTTTGCGCGGCGTTCGGCTGCCTTATCACCCACTTCTCTGGCAATGGTTAGCCTCTCTGTGTGGTATCTGATGGCTCTTGTGAAGTCACCTAGCAAGTAGCACGTGTTCCCGAGATTACCACATGCGCGACCCATCGCCTGTCGATCACCTAAACTACGCATTAGTTCGAGATTTTCTCTGAAATATAAATTGAAAATTTAAAAAAAGTAAACGTAATTTACTAATGTTGAGTGTAAAAGACGTAATTAATTTTTTTTTAAAACATATCTACAAGAATGACCTTATATTACCTCTTGTACCAGTACTACCCAGCAAACGAATAAAATTTGTATACGTAAAAGACTTTGACAATTGGTTGATTTATTTTTAAACCATTTCATGAATATGCTTAGAGTAAAAGATAATATCTATAAATAATTGAACAAAATTAATGATGGGACAAGTAAACTAGTAAAGGAAGAAGCTTTGAAAAATTATGCATAAATTTAATTTAAATTTCTTCTCGTATAGAGTTTATTTCGTTGGAAAGCGCACTTTGAACTTCGTTGTATTCAAACGGAAGTGTATGCCATACGCAAAAGAACAACATAAATATGAATATTCATATTAGGAAATACCTCAAATAAATTAAAATTGCAACCCTCATTTTCTTTAGGAATTGCAGAAATTGTAAACAGCTGTTTCAATACTGTTACCGAGATATTATAAATATTTTCTGATTCTCCTTATGACTGACTAAACTCGAATAGATTTCCCGATACCTTTAGTAGACATGGACTATAGACCAGCCAAAAACTTGATGAAATTCACCTAATATCAACCGCCGTAAGATAAGGCAATCTTATTGGTTCACAGCGGCTAGGGATCGAGCACATCCTCGGTGCACCAATAAACGGCGCTCTTTAAGTCAGACCTTGTTGACAAAAATTCCATCCATATTTGGCTCAGATATAAAAAATAATGACGACTAGCTCACTGTTATACCACCATAAACATTCTAAATATATATATACATATACATAGACGAAGACGTTAGTTCAACAGTGTTGCCAACCGCAGTACGGCCAGTTACGGTTTTCCTCATATCCGCAACTCATAATGTATACTCGTGGCACAATCAATATGCATCACCGTTAGAGCACAATACTAACGGCATATATTTATACAAGGTGTGTTTCAAACTCGATTCCGACGACGTCGGGGGGGGGGGGGGGCGGGGGGGGGGGGGGGGGGGGGGGCGGGGGGCGGGGGCGGGGGGGGGGGGGGGGGGGGGGGGGGGGGGGGGCGG
>DWTZ01000072.1:0-11407 GCA_018246075.1 Lamproptera meges | reverse complement strand
TTCCCCCCGTAAAAAAAAAAAAAAAAAAAAAAAGATGCGCTGATTCCGTACACGTGCCGGCAGTTTGTTCGCTGTTGTCGGGTGAGATATGACTACGTTTTTGCTTTTTAGTTACGGGCATGATGCTTGACTTTGTTTTATATTAGTATAATTTTGTTTTTCTTTTATTTGTGGCATTCAAATAGACGCTAAAGAAGACTAATAAGGCGCTAGTACTGTATATACTCTTGAAGTATTGTTTAAATTTTTACAACTCGAGTATCCCGGGAGTTTATATAATACATTTATTATTTACTTTACGTATATGATAATGAGAGAGTAACTAAATATCGACGATCAATCGCTTTTGCTTAGTCTAAGCTATGTAAAATATACAATTATGTGACAAATATTTCATTCTCTATTACGATGTCATTCAAATGTCAGAACCGGGTTCTGATTGATTGAATATCGCATGAACGCATTGTAACCGCAACACCATAACGTTGATCCAGGTCTCGATACTTACGTAAATTCTATATTATATTTGGCTCACTTATAATTATAATGTTGATAGAACAACGCCTAATAGCAGAGAGCATTTTTAATACGATATTAACACGATTACAACTTACCGCGGATCTTTTTATTCTCATATGAAATATCTATAGTATGTAACAAGACATTATGCATTGCTTGTCAAATTTTGCCTCTCAAATGTAGTACCATGAAATCGGATGCAATATAAATGAACTCATGGCATATTCCATGGCAGTGTCCGCTGTAGCAACGGTCGGCCCCAAGGTCGCTCTGAGCGGCCATCGCGTACGTGAGGCTCGCATTAACGCTTCCGTAAACCGAGACCGCTCGTTCCGTACGACTTGAAACCTGATTGGAGCAGCCGTTCAACAGACGGACGTAACTCGACGCGATGACGAGCGGGGAAGTGGAAACATAACTCTCAGACAGTTCTATGTTTTTAAAGAAAAAGCGTTAAAAAAATGAACATAATTCAATACCGTGGGGAAACTTACTGTACTATTCCTGATACTAAAGATTATCATTACAGATATAATAAAGTACCATTTCAATAACTTTTCAACGAACATTTATTGGAAACTCCTTTACGGTACACAATGTGTTATTGTGCTGCTCGCGTACACACGCCTTCTAAGCTGGTAAATATTATTTATGATATTTTAAGTATACAGCGTATGTACATTACCATTTATACAAGCCCTCTGCATGTGGTTGAATTTCATTGCAATATTGACAATCTTCTTTCTGAAAATTTTCAACCTTATAAAATTTTAAGAGGAGAAACTAATATAATATCTGATATATATATTTTTTAAGTTTTACAAAACTGCTATATGAATGTAAATGTAACAACGTGTGGCAAGTTTTCACGTCACCCATACCAAAGTGCCTCAAATCGAAAGTCTTTGATTAGTGCATCCTACCCGTCATGATCTACGGTGCCGAGACTTGGTCGCTTACGGTTCAACTGGTTCACAAATATAGAGTCGCTCAGCGAGCTATGGGGAAGGCTATGCTCGGAGTATTTCTGAAATACCGCATCAGAAATGATGTGATCCGTCAAAGACTCGAGTCACCGGCATAGCACACAGGATAAGTAAAGTGGTGGTGGGGCGGTCTCATTAGCCGTAGAACTGATGATCGCTGGAGTCTCAAAGTTCAGGAGTAGAAACGGATCGGCAAACGTAGTGATCCCCCTACACTACGTTTGCCGTCCCGCCCTGTGGCATGATGGAGTGACGATATTCGTAAAGTGACCGATGTGGGCGATGTGGCTTGTCTTGTCACTACAATAAATAAAAAAAAAAACTAATATTGGGAATAATATGTTAAATGCGTAGAAACTAATGTAATTAGTTATTCTATCTGCTATAAAAGCATATATATATCTGTGTATAAGAGATTACTGTAATAGCCAGCGTTGTCCGTACTCGCATTTTTCTATGGATTAGCTTGAACGAGATTAACGATTAATCGGTCGCTCAATAAAGAACATGCAAGCAAACTTTTTTAAAGTACATCTCAAAGAATATCATAAAATCAAATAAAATATGAATGTTTAGTCTCCTTGAAACAATCAAACACAGAAAAAGTTCAAGTAAAATACAAGCAAATTAATCTGATTATATATATTTCTTTAGTCATTGGGTTGACTTCATCTAGATTTACCTCAATCTTTCTGAATAAAAGTCTATAGAATCTAGTGTTTATTTTTTTAAAAATAGAAACTAAGCGCATATTCCAATGCAAGGGCATATGTATATTTCTTTTCATAAACCATCTCTCTTCTTTGTATTGGCTAAATAAAATAAAATGCGATGAAAATAATCATTTGGTACTAAAGTATTACAAGGCTGATCGTTTACATGTTGGTTTGTTATCGAAGGTGGTGCGTTTTTTTTTGTACAATTATCATTCTATTTTCTTGTTTTCGAGCGACCGGGTCAGTAATTAAAAACAAATGTTTCATGTCCGCAGTTTAAGTACCAATTTAATTTGCATATGATGCCGATTAAATTATTTAATGGTTCAAGATTGTAGGTACCTTTTCAAAATTACTGCGTTAGCTTGTTTTACTTCCAGAGGTTTGTAACTTTCTGTGAGCGTTTCGTGAATATGTTAATTCGAGTTACGTCCGAACTTCTGTTCTTCAATTCGAACAGAGATTGGCGTAACGTCCGGTGTTTAGATTTGTTTTCAGTAAAAAATATCTTTAAGGTAAATAACTCCACTGTCGTCTTTTGTCAGTATTAAATGTTGTATTTCAATTATCACATTTCACTTATTTAATTGTGTTATTCGCATCTTACAATTGATAGCCTCCTTGATCTATTTTGTCAGTTGTTTTGTCCCATGAAATAAAATTAAAATTTAAAGTTATATATTGTCTCGTAATTTCTGGACAAGAATCCAATCCCACTGGTGGTCATCGTTTGACGATAGCAGAAGATGTTCGTAATTCGGCCGGATTTGCACCGTCTTCGGACTTAACCATAAAGCATATTGTGAGCGTGTGAACAACCAATAACCTTATTAATTGCATACACCTTATTTGGTTGCGATAATTTGCTGGTGTAATGAGAAATTTTGCAATAACAAGTTCTGTAGTAACTTTATGTAGCATTAATTGAAATGTTGTAAAATCCATTGGCGGTAGCAAGATTTAACACGTTTCTTGTGCATGTAAATGCAATGTTAAGTATTTATATTTATAATATACAATTTTTCACTGTTTACAATTATTAATTTTAAAGACTCGGCTTATAGTTTTTACTTTTTTTTCTGACGTTGCCAATATGTACTAATATCTTATGTATGTCACATGTAAAAAGGTTGAAAGTTTAATGTAATGTTAAAGCTTAACCTTGAACTCTAAAGTCATCTATCTGTCGTACAGTAGTTTCGATTGAAAAATGTTTGTTCAAAAATTTGCCGACTGGTTTAGTCGCATAAACGCTTACGGCAGGCATTGTTGCGTGTCAAACTGACGTGATCTGTCCGCGACCTCGCGGTCGACCCGCAGACGGTCAATGTCACCGTTCTTTGCTAACATATACGACATATATCAGATTTGGGAATGTTGAGACGTTTTGTAGAGTATACTCAGAGTAAACTCTAAATAAAACTATTATTATAAAAAACGATTAGCAATTGAAAGGGATGTTTGTAGGTATCTCAAAATTTGTGCCGAACTTGTCTTTATTTAGCGCATTTAACTGCCTCCGTAGTCAAGTGGTATGGGCATGCGTTTTAGAAACTGGAGGTCGAGGGTTCAAATTCTCTGGGGACTCAACAAGTTTTTCATTGTCGTTTCCTAGTTACTGAGGAAGATGCCAGAAGATGCGTCGGGAGGCCATGCAAAAACGTCAGCCCTGCGTTTGCTCTTCCTCTGGTCGTGTCTGTTTTCTTTTTATGATAATGAAGAAGGAGGTATTGTTCCTGTGTTTGCGCGTACACTTGTGCACTATAATATCTGCGCAGTTGTCTGATCTCTAATGTAGATCGGCCGCCGTAGTCGAAATCGGCTCGAGGAACATTTTTATTATTATTATTGAGAGCAATTGACTTAGGTAGACTGATCAGGTTTTGTGTAATGATTAAGAAGACTTGATTTGATAGATTAATAACCTTTCCTGGTGTATTAAACAAATTTCGTTTTATTAAGTACTAACCGTTAAAGTGTTAAAACATATTTTTATCTGTCATATAATATAATGTCTTTGTTTGTTGCGTAACGGATACAAAATGCTAAGCTGAGCTGTTTTAAATGCAATAATTAATAAAATATAATAATGTCATGACTCTTTTAACGGTGGCAATTCTAACTTAAAATAAACACGGATAAATTGTTAAATTTCCTGTCCTCGTAATGCGTAGAAAATCTATTTTTTAATCGCGGTAATACCATACTAACGTCATCAGTGTGTATGTAAGTCCTAAGGCAGATTTTTAGTTTTAAATACATATTCTATATAAAAAGCGATTTTTATTCAGTTTAGGAAATTACGAATTAAAAAAAGATATACCATCTGAAAATACAGATAAATGTATATTTAGAGTTGACGGAAACATAACGTGGTGTTATTTTTCTAATTTTCTCATTGATAAAGTGTCACCGACATGTCTATCACTGAGTGAGAGTCGACCAATTGCAACACTGTTCGTTTGAAGTCGCTTCGCTGCCATGGGTTACTTTGTTTACATTAATTCTAAGTCTGTTTTGAATAAACTATACTCTTCTTTCCTAAGTTATCATGGGGACGACTTCAATTATTATCGATTAGCATCAGACCGCGACGGCCCAAAGGGCTAAAAAAAATTTAAGTTTAATCACGTCGTTTAACAACTGCCAAACGAATATGGTCTTAGCAACCCACTTTTTACATGCCTATCCAGCGCATGGATCTTACTTTTTAGATAATTGGTTGATCGGCACAGATTGTCCTAACCAACCAGAACACAAAAATAACACACGTTGTTATCCCACAGGAACCAAACTTATGACCTTTGATTTGTAAACCAAGGGCTATGGAGGCAGTTTTATGTTTTAGTTAAACTATAGTATTAGACCTAACAATAAAATTATGCCACATCTTCGATAAATCGATTATAAGTTCCCAGGACGTAACGCGAGCCGCGTTTGTAACAACTAATCATACTAAGTGACAATTGATTATTCATTGCAAGTTGTAAGGGAATCGTTTTCCGTGTAAATTAGCCGTGGGCATTTACGCTCTGTGTACGAGGGTACCTTATCTTTTATAATAAATATATATGTTACCAAACATTAGCATATTATATAATGAGGTCAAACTGATGTACATAACAGTATTTTTAATTTTTTCTTTTGTACGGCGAAGATAATCTTTGAGTTTAAAAGTTTGTACAAGGTCGATAAATGTTTGCTTACAATGTACATTGTTGTAAATCGTTTCTAACGTAAAAACTCGACCATTACAACATGCTAACATGTGACGTGATTTATATGGAAACGTTGCTGGCATTATGAAAAATGCCTCACTGACGTGCACTGGAATTTTCTAGATACATTAAGGCTTTAGTAGTTAAGACAATGAGTATGTTTGTAATATTTGTTCCGTGTTTGTACAAAAATTCGATCTTGCATAAAGGCCCGGTTGACTTAATTTAGTATTCTAGTATAAATGTTAAGTAGTAAATTTAGTGTTTTATATGTGCTAATGTGTTTCTTTTGCTCCTTTTTAAATATTAATGAGCAAGACGTTCACCTAATGTTAAGTAAGCGATAGCTGTTGCTCAGAAAAAGGCAGGAATGTCACCACAAGTCTGCTAGCGTCACCGAGACAAAGGGTTACGTCTCATTTTCTCACTAAATATACTCAGTACGGTTCTCTTCAAACCAGAATACACTAGTGTTTTCATACTAACCGATAAAAATAGGCCCCGCAGCGGTACTGCCCCTAAGAAAAGGGGGCCAAATGCTAAAAAGTTAATGTAAAATGTTTAGATATTTAGCATATTTTTGATGAAATAATTATTAATTAATTATTTTTAGTATACATTGTAGCTGTAGTCCTGGATTTTTTTTTGTTGATTAAATTATTTTATGCATCTTTATGACCAACATGCTGTGCATGCTGCTAATGTTTTCTGTTAGCAACATGCATAGAATATGTTCATACACTCTGACCATATATTAATAGCAAAAGTTAATTTGCGAACTAAATATAGTCCTATCTTCACTGTAACTTGTTCTCTCATACTGTTGTATGCACTTAGTTCGCAGGATAATAGTTGTCATCAGAGTTATTATTTATGTGCCTTTAAAAAAACGTTTTATTAACGCGCGCCGGGTCTGCTAATTACAATTGTATTCTTTAATATACATAACTTTTAAATGTATCTCAAAGAATTCTCTACGTGTAATATGCTTCCACTCCTGACAGGCGTCCCGCGCCCTTGATCCCAATGCGTCCTAACATGCATTCCTCGCGAGATTTATTGTTCGTCGCCATTGTCAATTGGCGCGTTAGGACGCTTGGCTTCCAGTAGCTTCCACGAACATTAACAAACTTAAATAAGTTACTTTAGGCTGATAAACTATTTATATAATTAAAACCTGAATAGGACTTTTGGTGTTGCTCTATTGGCGCGTTTGACAATAATGGTGAGAGTAAATTTTTACGGCGATTGCGCACATCGGCAACAACAAACTATGAAGTTAGCTATAGACAACTCACAACTGTGTTTACGGAATTTTTTACGCATAACTATGAGTAATTTTGTCAAAATTGGGGTTAGTTGATAGTACGTATTATCTTGTACACCATAGAGGTATAAATTGTAACGCGTGTACATAAGTACATACACCCTTTATCTAGCCTTTTTGATTAATACTTAATGTTCCTTTCATATAATATTTAGAAAAAAGTAATTATGCCTTAAAACTTCATAGTTAAAATTTATGTTTAATTATTTAAAAGTTGTTGCTTCAATACGACAAAAACCTGTTTGATGTCTTGAAGCCTTTGAGCACGTCATATACAACGCGTACGTCGTATTTAATATGCGAATAGGTGTTTATCGTTATCAGTTTTCAATTAGTTAGATAACGGTTAAATATGCTAATTACGTCGCACATCGTCTTTATTTAGAGCGTTCTGTATACATTTTATTTGCTATAACATTTTTGAACGTGAGAGGTTATTACAGGGGGCAGTACCGTGGCGGTGCCTACTACTGCCGCAAAGTGTGAAAACACTATAGTGTTCTGGTTTAACGAGCACCGTAGCCTGCTTAATTACTGGGTAATTGAGTCGTAGCAGCTTCCGTCTCAAGGCGGGGCGAGGGTACTCGTGACGTAATACGCTGCTATTCATAAGGGCAAAACGTTTCACTTACCATCATGTGAACTCGTCCCTATAATAAATATATGACGACTTTTAACATTATCTTGTTAAAAAAGTTACAGCCAGTTTCGATTGCACAATTGGTTGAATTCCATTTGTAGTATGTACAATGAACAAGTATTAATTGAATTAAACGTAACGCGAAATGAATGATAAGTAATCAGTGTAAGTACCAAGGACAATGCAACTATATTTATGTTCTCCGTGATATCGTTTCATGCGGCGCAGCGTCTGTTGTAATTACATTTTACGGCCGTACATAACAATTATTGTTTCATTATGTGATTATCGGTCGTTAAGTGCACGCGCCTTATTAATATTGTACCGGACGGAATAGCATCCGATTGGTTTGCGATTCGCTGGTTTGCAGTTCGATTCCGGTAGACACATGTTAGTTATTTACTTTGTTAGCATAGTTTGTTTTGTTACACGTCTGTATTCGTTCTACTAAATTATTTTGTGAGAGTAATAAACATTATCTTAAAGGTTATTTATGTAAGCAGATAATACATTAGGGTAGAATTGAAAATATCCATGTATCTTTCTGTTGCTTACGCGAATACTATTCATAATAAGTTACGGAATTTATCTTACAATTATTTTAAATTATAGCTGACGTTTCGAACTGACCCACGAGCACTGACTGTGGGAATTGATTAGTAATTCAATCGCGTTAAAATCCTTAAAAGCTTTGTCATTTATCATATTCTTGTTATATACATGTTAGTTGATCTCTATTGCATACACCATAGAGATGTAAAAACTACGCAGGAGATATTATAGTGAACAATTGTAGGCCCAAACACAGATGCACTCTCTCTTCCTTCAATATCATAGATTAATGCGACGGATAACGACTGGAGAGAGATCAGCTCATCAGAGCTTTTACACACGGCCTCAGCTTAAATTCGATATTAAACAAGATTCTCGGAACACCCAAATAAAGCTTGCTGATTACGATGTAATGATACAACCGTAACGACCTAAAATAAAGACAATTTATAGTTCATATAAATAATATTTTAGATAAAAGATATATGTAATTGTATACAATTTGATCCAAAAATTATGATCGAATAAGTTCAAATGGTATCCAGTGAACTTGAATACGTTGATGGGAACACCGAAGCCCCCGCCAGTTGGCAAGCGCTCACAGTAATGTAATCGAAAACCCATGCCGTTGCCCTGATGCAGGGCCCCCGATAACTCGCTTTACTGACCGTGACTTTACTCGACAGACGATGATACCGGAGACACCGTTTTCTTGTACATGAGCTAATGTCTCGTGAATTATTTCACAAATATTGTGTGTTGTAAAAGTTTACTGTTTTGAGAATTATAGTTACAACTACATCTACGCAACTTCAAATACGCTTTCGGTATCCCGAACGCATATCTATAGCGTAAGCAAGTTTTCGATTGTTTTCTGACTGACATAGGCAAATAAAATGATGCGATCAGCGTGCTATCGAATTTTTGTTTATTTCTCTAACGAATGTTATGATCTATCATCTCGCAGTCAGTTATTCAGACATATTCCTAGCGTTTTAAAGTTTCAAATTGAATTGAAGTTTTAGGGTGTTAATTTAGTTTGCCCGTGAATTTTTGGGATAGACTAGGCGGTGAATGCGTCGTGCGTTCGTTGTGATCAGATACTCTGTCACCCGGGGGCCCGATTAGATGGCGTACCGTTATCCGCCGGCTCTCGGTCCGACCCTGAGTTGTTGACCCCGTTCGTGTCGGTATGACGTTTCATAACATTACTGGCAGAACGCGCACCATGCCAGCGAACATGTAATGGCCAGATGTTGCATCTATTTTCGCGGATTCTAGAGCGTTACCGCGATGGGGTAACTCGTAAATGTTATGTAAACGATACGTTTACGTGTAAGGAACGCGTGTGTGTTCGGTTTTAGAGTGATGTTGTAGCACAAGTTTCTCATGAGAAGCGTTTTCTTGCTGAGTTTTGCTTTATTTTCTTCTCTTCATTAGCCGTTTTCCTCATGATATCATCATACTAGAGTACAGTTTTTACAAAGAGCGACAGGCATCTGACCTCCGAAACCATAATGGTTATACAGCATTCTATGGATAAATTAGGTGTCAGTACATTTGAAGGCATTGACGTCTTATAACGTTTGCCGAAATGGTATTGACAGCCGTGACTGGCTTTGTAAATGCCTATCCAACGCATGTATTTAAATATTATAACTAGGTAATTGGCCCAATCGTCCTAACGAACCAGAAAACAGCGATAACACTAAATTGTACCCGTTAAATGTTACCCGCATAATTCGAACCTACTACCTCTGGTTTATAAAGCATGGGCAGGTACCACTAGGCCGTAATATCACAAGTTGCAGAGGTAGATTTTCACGAAGACTTTCCGATCAGATTCTAAGCAGTTCCCCTACGAGTATTTGCAGTGTAAAATACTTCTATTTTCGGGTCTGCATCTCACCGTACTTAGTCTAAATACAAAGTAATTAAGTCTTAACCATGAAACATTTCGCATATGAGCATGGCAAGCGCATGTGTGGCATAAAACGCTGCATTACTAACAGAACGTATCACTTATCTTAGTTAAAAGTAAACGTGCTCTATTCCGTTCGAAGAGTTTCAAGCTGAGACTAGTAAAAGTAGTTCAATATAATTTCCAGATTCTTTGAAATGCTTCCCGGCTGGTTTGAAGTTATCACGCAGTGCTCATAATTGGCAAGGTCGGTGTCAATGACCCCCAACCGTAGCAGACGGCTGTTGTCTAGTCTAGATTGCGCTCAGCTCTTCCGTTGCGAAATTCTGTTAGTATCTTGTTCATACTGTCCGCTTGAGATATCCGAGACAGGACTGAATTGGAGTCATTTTTGATCGGTATTTAGTTAAAGTTCCTGGTTTATTGTGAGAACTGAAATATGAACTGTTTATTTTATATAGAAATATTTTTTTTTAATTGTTTGATGTTCGTGGTTGATCACAGCACATATTCCTTTTACTCTGATATGTTCACTATATTCCACTGGTTCCACTGAAAATCAGTTTTCATGAAGTGAATAACTTTATGATATCATCCTGAGTGAGCCAATTTGGTGCATGCAAATTTTGTGTTATTTTTTTGTTTTAATCTGTAATTTGTAAACATTAATTTATTATATAGTACCAAATAAACATTATTATATATTTTTTATTTTAAGTACCAGGTTACTAGTATTAATTAAACAAAGTACAAATAAAATAAATCGAAAACCTTGGTTTATGTGCTCGGCGAATATGTTTATTGTAGCCTTTATGAATTTGCAAAGATACGCTTTACGAACAAGATAATTCAAGAGCGAATGAAAATTATGCATGTCCGTAGCTAATTCAATAATTTACACGAATTGTGTATTAATTATAATCTGCAGTTTAGCTGAATTACACTCGAATTTGATATAAACTTACATATAACAATTGGTGGTAAGGGTGAAAGGGGTTCCAAATAACATCTTCGGACCCCAGCCAACCTGCACGTGGTGCACCCTGCCGACCAACGAACGAGGTTCTGACAAATAACCCACCAACCCGCATTGGACCAGTGTGGTGGGATACGGTCCAAAACCTAATTGTGAAGTGCATTAGGTGTTAGTGATGTGTTGTGAGAGATTATGCAGTGGACGGATGCAGACTGATGATGATGATGATAACAAGTGGTATAAACATACCCGTAACCCATAGCAACGAGGCGAGGTCGTACCTATTAATCGACTGTTGGTCAGTATACGGATGTAGTTTTATTAGTGTTTCATTATTTATATCTTTGTGAGCCTGTACTGTTATCATATCAAAAATATGCCGACGCGTAATGATCCTACAGCTGATATCGTATCTTATTCAATACACTTAGATGGTTGATGCCATAAATTACTGTGCTTATGAAAATTACATGCTATGAAGTTGTGTTCGTTTATTTTGCAGATACTTTTTATTTATAGGTATTTTAGTAATTATGTTGTATAGAGTTATTT
>DWTZ01000071.1:0-11431 GCA_018246075.1 Lamproptera meges | reverse complement strand
TGGCAAGAGATCGGCCGTCTTGGCGTTCATTGGAAAAGGCCTATGCCCAGCAGTGGACGTCTAAGGGCTGATGATGATGATGATGATGATTTGTAAAGTTAATTGTATTACATAAGCGAAGTTATATTTTATTTTAAACATCATCTTGATTCATTGGCGTGATTTACCATTTGCTTGCGATCGCATTGACTTAGTTAATTTGTCATCTACTTCAGTGTAACTTATAAATAAAAATAAACTCCCACCAACTACATAAGAGCTATTTGGGCTCAGTAAAATAATGTTAATGTATACAAACAACTTTTAGGTTTTCATTCACATCTCGTGTAACAAAAAATATCCCAAGAACTAAATCATTAATTCCGCACAGAAGATCGGGTACCATTGGCAACCGTGATTCAAGATCACGGCAGGTTAGATGGGGTACAACGGGTCCTGTTCGGCTCCGGTCTGCAGTTTTGGCTTCACCGTTTGCTGTTCTTAGACGCTCTAAGCTATCTGAGCCACGGTCAACTGAGCCTCAGCTTGGAAAGATGGATCCTCGTCGATATCGACGATATATTCGTCGGTGAAAGAGGTATGCTTTTTCCATGACTGATGTTAATTGTTTGTACAACGATGTTGGTGAGATTAAGATGTTCAATGTTTTTTGTTATTAAAATTTGTTTAGCAGCAATTTTTGTTATTTTAAATCTTTATTAATTTCAAGGAATATAATAGGTTTTAATTCGTTTCCGTTAAAGGATTACTACAACAATTTCCAAGCCACCGTTTTGCTATACGCGTATATAAAAAAATGTTCTTGGTGTTCTTACTTCACCGAGATGTCAAACGATCTGAGTAACAGGCGACTAATAACAACACAATATGTACGACACCGTTGGTTTGCTATGGTTTCCTTTGTTTAAATCGATCTCGAGCTAAAATTGACAAAACTATAGCTTTCATATCTCTGGCTAATAGTTCTATGATATTCAGTTTTAATATGTTTGTCTACCAATCAGGTACTCGACTACACGAAGAAGATGTATCTGCATTGTTAGCTTCGCAGGCTGCTCTGCAGCGGCTAGTGTCTGGATTTCGGTTTAATCTGGGATTCAGTGCGAAATACTACCACCATGGGACGGCCCTGGAGAACCGAGGCGACGACGCGTTGTTACGTCACAGAGAGCATTTTACTTGGTAAGCACCATACGTTCTAGGAAACTAGAATACATTTCTTTCACCTAAGTAGGGAATGTTGTAAGCGGAAAACTTTGCTGTCCATACACGTGACTTAATTTTATTTATTATTTCATATAACAATGGGATCTAGAAATAGTATCGAAATAATAAAAATGTAGTTCAGTTAGTGTCTAAGCTTTTAATATGATTTATAGTATCACTTAGTAATTTGTTTAATAAACACGCCAATTTTGCTAGACTAAAGCGTAAAGGTATTCAAACTAAAAAAATGTTTTTCAAAAAGTTGCACACATAATTCACCGAATCAAATCCATAGGGACGCACGTTTGCGCTGTAGATCCAACGTGCATTCCTTCTTCATCACGATGTGCAATCCTTTTAATTCCATGTTACCATATTACTCGCTAGTATTTATTAAAGAATGTTTCATATTTAGAACCGACCGACGCTCACATGTTCGAAATGGTAATTGCAATCAACAATAACTGAAAGTTTCTTACGAGTTCAAAATACATTTCTTTAAGTACTTTATTAGACGACATAAAAGTTATAATGTGTTACAATTTGTTCTACAAAATATTTTAGTACTGATTTGATGTTCACGTAGGAATTTAGGAATTCTATCGTTCTTAAAATAAATTACGTAACCGGCCATTTTTGTTGCCTGGCTGAAGACCTATGAACAGTAGTTCATATGTCATGAATAATAATAGGCAAAACTGTACCTTAATCTACCATGAACGTCCTCTTTTCGTAGTTCTAAGGTAGGTCTCGTTATCAAGGTCACGTCCCTCGTTATGTTTTATTTTCAGTCTGTCGATTTTATTATTCTATTTCTTACGCACATTTTCTTTACGACTCAGTAAAGTTTCACTCGCATAACATTAAACACACGGTTGTGTATTTGCCAAATACGATATGTTTAAAGCTACAATTACATAAGTGGAATAGTCAATTTGACTAATAGTACATAATGATTCAATTCGACTAGTTAGATTTAGTACATTATAAGTCAATTTGACTTAGTACAGTAGTACATTATGATATTGTGCTACTTTTTTTATTTCATGCCCTTTTATTTGACTTATTCAGTCACGATGTTGGTCATTAATACGTATATTCGAGCATAGAGAGAAAATATTAATCATGAATATTATCTTCGAATTTACGCCTTTTAAATAACTTAGTCGTACTATTGTTCGAGAGCCTAAAACAAGAAAAACAGAAGTATTTTGGACTCCATAAAATATTTGCTGAACTTTAGACAATCGTTGTGTTAACCGTGTTCAAATATAAAAAATGTATCTTAATTGTGTAAATGTAACTTTTAATATTACTATTGTTAACAATTAATTTTAATGTAAAAACAATTGTTGTTTAGGTTCTGCCACATGTGGAACCATCAGCAGCCCCATTTGTACAGCAACGTATCTCAACTGGAGGCCGAGATGATGCTCAACAAGCAATTTGCAATCGAGCACGGCATTCCCACGAATTCCTGCTATTCCGTGTCACCGCATCACTCGGGCGTCTATCCCGTCCACGAGCCGCTCTACGAGGCGTGGCGGAAGGTGTGGGACGTCAAGGTCACTAGTACCGAGGAATATCCTCATTTGCGACCGGCCAGGTAATCTAGCGGCTTCTTGTCTCACAACACGTTTACTGTACATTATCATATAAATGTATAAGAGTTTTTGAGTTTTGTTGTCACAATTTTATTGCTGGGACAGACAAAGGAGACAATAACATTCGTATTGTAATATAATATATCTATAAAGATACATCGTAGGCATTGTGTAGCTATTCATCATTATCAGCCTTCGTTCGTCCACTGCTGGACATAAGCCTCCGCTTCCTGTTTGACTATTCTCATCCAGCACACACCGGCCATTTTGCGAATGTCATCACTACATCTTGCCGCAGGGCGTTTCTCGCAATACTTGCCGAGCCTCGGTCTCCGAGCTATTTGTCGATCGTAATTTAGTGATTAACATCTTGATGTAATTTGTTTATATGAACGCTAGATGTCTGACGCGAATTCGTTTTCATAGGTATAAGGTAATCAATTCTGAGTTTTAATTGGCCTAAGAATTTCTGGCACGCTCAATTTTTGTGTCATGCTGGCGTATTTCACCTTAGTCTGTAACTTTATCATGGACGCTGGAAAGGGTCCAAAAATTCGTAAATTAAACAGTTTAAAATTAACGGAGCTAAATCCGTAAAAGTAATTTTAAATTAAAACGCTGATTTTCAACTTGACTTATTCAACTTAAAATAGATTTATTAATATGATGAATGACATGGCCAAAATGTATGCTTACTTTCGTTGCCAAAATTACTAATTTTTAAATTTAATGTTCGTTAAAATTGTACTAATGTATGAGTGTTTCCAAATAATCTTTTCTTGGTCTGATAATAGGCATTTGGCAACTCACGAGTATTATTACAGTTAAGGACAAAATAGATGTTAAACAATGATCAACTAAAAAAAGGAAAAACATTTACGTAACTTATATCATTAGTAATAGTATAAGTTATATAATTCTTAAATGAATAAAAGGATTTTAACGGATTTTTACGCGTTTATTTTACATATTTTAGACAGACGGACGGACAGTCTGTCCCGTGACCATGGAGGCTGTAAAGTGATCCGGAACGTCGGGAGTTAAATATAATTAAATATGTAAAATAAACGCGATAAAATCCGTTGAAGTCCTTTTATTCAATTATGTATAGTATTCGCGTAAATAAAAGAAATAACCCAGTACTAATATTATCAAGAGGAAAGGTTTGTTTGTTTGGAATAGGTTCAGAAACTACTGAACCAATTTGAAATATATTTCCACGACTAGAAAGCTTTATTCAGTACTTGAGTAACACAAGCTGCTCGAGCGTAACCCTCTTTTTTACCGCCATAAAATCCATTCTAAAAATTTATAATTACCACGGTTAGACCCGTCGACCAGCTGCTAGTTAACAATAAAGTTTTATATTGCTCGTATATTTTGAGTCTGTTGTTAAGTTGATGATTAAGTGATTATAATTAATTAGTATTTATTTTTATGGTAATATAGAGGCATGTAAAGACGTGAGAGGTGGTAGATGGTGGAGGTTTACAGGGGACCGTCTTCGGCACTGCTGGTAGAGCCAAGGTGGAACTAGCTCGGTGTCTTTTTTTAATTTTTTGCCACGAGACGAGCAAGACGGTCACCTGTAGGTAAGTGATACGCCTATGCCCATAAGAAATGTAGTGACAAGTCACCACAAGTCTGCTCGCTACCTTGAGCCATAGGATTTTGAGTCTCGCTTACACAGTAAATACGCTGGCTACAGTGCCTATCAAACCGGAACACAGTCGTTGTTCAGGCACTGCAGTGGTACTGCCCCAGTTGGCCCATTATATATGCTTATATAAAGGGGACCTACTACCTGCAAAAATGTGTGTGTCTCTTTTTGTCTCAAAATAGTGATGTGAAAACACTGTATTTCGGTTCAAACGGAACTAAAGCCTGCGTGTTTACTGGGTAAACCAATCGTAGTCTTTTGGATGGCGAACAACGGCGTCATATGATACATTTCTTATATCTCATTTATTATTTGCTCATTTATTCAATAATATCAATTATAATTTTTATTTATAGCCCTAGAATACTAATCCAGCTTATCCGTATACAAGCTGCTTTCAGAGCAACAAAGATGATATAAATTCACTCACTAATATTAATGGCGTTTTAACAGCTAACTTTTTCTTTCATAAATTTGAACAGCAAAAAGGTACACGTACATACAATTTAGCGGACCAAGAACCGCTCCTAAACGATTTATCTCAACTTGTCATCAAACTGGGCCACGCGTGACGGGCAGATGGCGGGTCTATGGACCGATATGCGTTGGTAAAGCCGAAATCGTATAAATATAAATAAAACGTATCCAAGTATTAATAAATAATATTAAACGTCATGTGTTCGAATCCTGGCAGAGAAAATGTCAAATATCGTTTTTTTTTTGATAGATTTGGACAAAATAGGCCAGCCTTCAGCCTTTAAAGCCAGAAGTGTCAATTGCCGTTGTAAAACATATTATTTAGGTGATATTAAGTGGATTGAATACGTTCCCATAATAAATTGCGAAGCTAACTAGCTAGAGAGAGTTTTTACGCCGGTTCTTATCAGAGGCTTCCATTTCCGAACCGGTGGTAGATTCTATAATGCATAAAGATATTTAACTTTGAGAAATTAATATAAACGAAGTAAAATTGTGATGGTCTTAAATAACAAAGCGATCTGATGGATTCAAAACGCCTGTGTCAATCACCACGCAATCACACGATTTTTAGTTACATTAATGTTAGTGGTTTTTCTACTTTGTACAGTATAAAATAAATAATGAAACAAATAAATATACAAGGAAAAACGTCTATCTTATGTACAATTCGACGTTAAATAAATTGGTAAATAAATAAGGATATGTAAGGTTATAAATAGCTGCTATATATGTTTAACCGGCTCCCGGATTGGGTTTTGATGAAAGTATACTTTATCACCAAATTTAGGGCTAATGTACCTTTATCTTGCTTAACAAACTGGAGGGTGAGACCGTGATTTAGAATTCTGTGCGGAAAATTCTTTGTGTGATTATTGTTTTCTTCATTAGCCGATTGATTGAAAATTAAGATGATCCATGCGTGTGGATTTCGTCGGAAAATTCGGTGCCATAGTCCATCTTTGGCAATCGTTATAAGACGGCGGTGCCTTAAACTTTACTGTCTTATCTACTTATTAAAGTTTAACATTTTGTGTGAGGTGAGATGCTAGTCGTTCCGCATAATAGTTGTTATTTAGCCAAATCTGGACGGTTGAAAAGCCGACAGTATGATAACTTAGAAAAATGTTAGGAGGTACAGAAGCGTCTCTGTATCGACAGTAGTTTTGCCGTACATGAATCAAGTTCGTCTTCAGCTAAGTATGTTTTGAGATGTCTAAAATTATGTGAGTAATGGTAGAGAAAACCTGCGCGGTTGCTGGTAGAACATTAAACTTAAAAAATGGATACTTTTGTTGCTATTAGTTACTTAGTTCATGAACATAGATTATTAGAGATTTTTTGTTCTCATAATATTATTATAGTCTAATTATACCAAGATGGAATGACTGAGTTATTAATGACACGAATGAGATCACTCACATCTCTTTCATAGGTGGTACGTACCCTTTTTACAGGAGGCCATCAGGGGAATTTTTTCACCGCATAGCAGAAGTGTGAAGGCTTCACTGTGTTCTGGTGTAAAGGCCAGGGTATTTACTGGGTAAAGGAGCCGTAACATCCTATGTCTCGGGGTGGCAGGCGGACTTGTGACGTCATAACCTACATTTCTTATAGGCAAGCGTTTCACTTACCATCAGTTAAACGTGTTGCTCGACTCGTCACTTGAAAAAGCAAAACAAATAAGAGTAACAATTATTGACGCAGTATTTTAAGCACTTTTCGTGGATTCAAATTAATTTGATTTAAAGTCTTGACCTGACCAATAAAATTACTTGAGTTTGTAATTCCGCCTTTGTGGCATGGCATCTGAACAAAAGACACGAGAATGTAGTTTGAACAAAAAAAAATTATTTTTTTATTCAAAATAAACTATAAATTTTATAAATTTCTAACTACAGAGGTAGTTACTTACTTATACTTTTTCAGATAATTTTAGAGACCAAAAACAATGTAAGTGTTTATTCTTTAGTGGGCATTTATTACAACAGCTGTGTACACATTAATAAATTAATGCCTCGCTTTTCAGAATGCCCGTCAGTATGAACTAACTCTCAAAAATCTATTTAAGGAGTCATGGCAACATTCTCAGTAAAGTACAAACTGTGAAACTTTCAGCGCTTTTAACTTGACCTGCGCAATATTATTGAGCATTGTTCTCATTTTCAAATGCGACTCAGCTTTATTGTAAACTTTGTACATAATTAGTAATGTAAAATATAAATTTACGTTACTCCTTGTGAACTACAAAACTAACTCCATTTGTACAGAACTAAGATACGGAATTAGGCACGATTGATTCTATTATTGAATAAAAGGACTTTAACGGATTTTATCGCATTTATTTCACATATTAAATTATATTCAATTCTATGTTTCGGATCACTTTACAGCCTGTATGGGACTGACTGTCTGTCCCTTGGCCATGTAAAGACGCACGTAAAATAAACTCGATAAAACCGTTAAAGTCCTTTTATTCAATAATGTATAGTATTCGCGTAAATAAAAGAATAAATTACGATTAATTGTAGTAAACATTTTTTATAATTATTGTATCTAAATATGGAGTGTTAAATAAGTAATGATATCTACAATTTTACGGATTTTATCGCGTTAAATTAGTTAACAATTATTTAAAATTATACACGACGTTTCAAACTCTTCCTTAAGTCTGACTGTCCCGTGACCATGGACCTGTATTCACGTAAGCAACGGATATTATAGTTAGTTTTATAGTAGGTATGACCGACCAACCCACATTGGACCAGCCTGGTGGGATACGGACCCCTCCTCATAAAGAGCATTAGTGGAGGCCAGATTCTCTTGCGAGGACTCGGCCACTTTTCAGTGTTATTTCTTAGCTGGTAAGGGCATTGCAGGTTGATCATCTTATTGCTTGTTGTGAAGTAAGATGATCCATGCGTCGGATGGAATTGTAAAAAGTCGGTCCTGCACTTTATCTCTTACGGGTCGTGTCGGTTTTCTGTCTTATCGGACTATGAGAGTTCAGGAAGAGAGAGTGCACATTTGCTTGCGCGTATACTTGTGCACTATTGTATCTCTTGTTTAGACAAATGATGTCTTTTTATAACAGGAAGTGACGAAACGAGCAAGACTTTCATCTGACGGTAAGTGAAACACCTTGCCCACAAGGAATGTAGTATATCACGCCTCATGTCCGCTCGCCACCCTGAGACATAAGATGTTACGTCTCGTTTACCCAGTAAATACGCTGGCTACAGTATACTTCAAACCGGAACACAATAGTGCTTCCACACTAATGCTTTGCGGCAGAAATAGGCACCGCGGTACTGCCTTACAGAATTCTAATATAGATCAGCCGCTATAGTCCAAATCAACTTTAAGGACATATTATTATTCAACATTTGATATTTGTAGTAAACAAACGGTGATGCTGTCTGGAAAAGTTCAATTACTTATCGTTTTTCATTAGAAATACTACTGTCAATGAAATAAGAAGAGCGATAGTTTTGTTCGACAGCTAAGGCGTGTCGTGTTATCTTTTGTATACACTGTTTAAAACCTTTACACCGAAATACCGTAATGTTTTTCACCATCTTTAAGCGGTAACGTTAAGAATCTTTCAAAACAACTAAAATATTTCTCCGTAAGTCGTAGTGGATATCAGATAACATTTTTTCTTTAATTCATTATAGCGACGACACGAACAAGAGGTTCGCCTGATGGTGAGTGATACACCTCGCCTTTATATATAGGGTACGACCAAAGTCCGCTCGCCGCCCGTCCAGTTTACAATTAAATACGCTGGCTATAGTACAATTCAAACCAAAGACCAATAGTTTTAGTCGCCCAACTGCTTTGCAGCAGAAACAGGCAAATGGAGGTACTTCTTCTTGGTACTATAGAAATAGAGGACTCGGCTTAAAATAGTTTCTTATATAAATAAGTTATTGAATTGAAACTGTAGTAAAGCCTTCCTAAATGCTTTACTAAATAAATTCTTAATATAATAAAAGCAGGGTTCTAATTCGAGTGTTGACATCATGCAAAGCTTACGCAAGTTCATCGCTTATAAGGTTTTAAATGAATTTCATGTACAAAAATAAAATAATTACGATCCTACCGAAGTCTTAGCTTCGTTTATTATGTCTTTAATATCGCGGCAACGTCTGAAGGGAATGGATTTTACTGAATCTTAATGAATGATAAAAAAAAAACAAAAATAGCCCTAAAAAGTGCTTTCGCTGTATTCAAAACTAATGGATTATTTATGTTAAAGAGATTCTCGGGCCCTTTTTTAATGTTACAACTTTTTTATTATATTTAAAAAAGTTGTATGTTATAAGCAGTAATTGCTTATTATTATTACAAAGTTATTACAAATTAAATGTCGACCAGGACTATTCTTTAACTATAATTCGGGCACTTTTATGTTATGAGTTAAATATTGTGTGGAAATTGAAAATGGCCGCCAGTCACTAATAAGGTTGCGTTTGCTTCTAGCGCCATTAGCGTGTATTTCTTAAACTAACGTAAACATATATATACGTAAATGATTAAATAATGAAACAAAAATACCCATAGTGTCACCCACATAAATTACACATAACCTTAAAAAATCTGACTCCTCTTATTTGACTAATAAAAATGTAAAGTTTAATAAATCAATAAGAAATTACTTTGTTTTGATTCTGATTACTCTTCTTTATATTCATTATTTTTAAAGGACACCCGAAAATAAGATTAGATACGGCAAATTATGTTTATTAATAGACTTTACACGTCCACACCTGGACAAAGGCCTTTTTTAATCAATGCCAAGGCGGGAAATCCCCTGCCACTCGCCACCAACCTGAACTGCACGGAGATCAGCATCCCACCTGGTCGGAGGTCGACCAACCTAAGTTACCTTCTAACAAATTATGTGTTCTATATATTAAACGTTCACACGCCTGCTAATGAGATACTGTACAGTCGAGCACAAAAGAATTTATCCACGTGTAATTATATTCTACAAAGAAACGCTTTGTGAATTCACAGTTGCATTATCTGTCGTAAATTTCTCTGTCTGACTATAAAACTGTTCTGGCGAATTTTAAGATAAAAAAAACAGGAAGTTTACGTTTATCTAAGGCATTTTCTCCATTCAATACTGTTTTGATGCTGCTTGTAC
Source organism: Lamproptera meges (assembly GCA_018246075.1). Classification (NCBI taxonomy): domain Eukaryota; kingdom Metazoa; phylum Arthropoda; class Insecta; order Lepidoptera; family Papilionidae; genus Lamproptera; species Lamproptera meges. The sequence goes on along the minus strand of DWTZ01000071.1, from coordinate 1,329 downwards.
CGTTTTACAGAATATTTCCATTTTATTTATCTTACCTAACTTTCTGTTGCTTACGCGAATGCTAGACATGATGAATGATAAAGATTTTACGGATTGTATCGCGTTTAACTACATTACAATTATTTAAAATTAGACCCGACGTTTTCAAACTCTTCCTAGAGTCCACGGACGAGTCATGGACGAGTCTGTAGAATCTTAATCATTTATCATTGTGTTAGTCATTTTGGAAACTAAAACAATTATTTTACGTGTCACATCAAAAATTATCTCTTATATCCCTTAGCTTATTATTAGCTCAGCTTATAGCTTAAAATCAAAATAAAAAAATATTTATTCAATTTAGGCTCTACTGAGCACTTATGAACGTCAAGAATCCAACAATTTACCACTTTACCACCGGTTCAAAAACTCAGACCCGTCCAGAGAAGAACCGGCAAGAAAATCTGCGGTCTTTTTTTTGACTCTTTTTTTTAACTCATAAATAAATATACATTTTTTGACAATTATAATAATTACAATATTTGATACCTCAATTTTCCAGCTGCCAGAGGATTTGTTTGTGCAAAATATAAACTACTTCAACACATCTTGGTCCTAAATATAATTTACAATAGAGTAGCAGGGTTTTTTGATGAGCGTTGCTTTAACTTCTTTACGAAAGGTCGAGTCATTGAGCTGTATTTGGTTGTCACTTAATTTGTTGTACATTCTTATACTATTACACGTTAAGTTTTTTTTCATTTTGGTCAGTCTGAATCTGGGTTTCGGAGGGTCAATTTATCCCCTGCGCGGCCTATTATCAATTTTAACAAATATATGACTATTTTTACGCGCGTACATATTTCTTCATCTATAAAAAATTTATATATTTTGACATTTATTTGAAAAATTCTTGAGGGTTCTATATGAAATATTCTTCAGCAGGCGGAGTCGGACCGCGAGAGCGGCGCGAGCTCGCCGGAGGGCGGCGGCCGGCAGCTAGCCGAGGCGAGGTCGCCATCGCCCAGGGCGCGCACACCCCATCACCAGCCCCACTTGAATGGCTCCAGTGAGTTCGTACGACAGCTTTTTCTATTATACACTAATCATTTTATATTAATCATACAAAACATGTATTAAAATCCAAAAGAGTGACACATTAGTGCGAAAATGGAAGTTGACTAATAATTATATTTTAAAAATTATAAGATACCATAATTTTTAAAATACATCTATAAGAAATAAGATCCTACATTATTTAAATTATGCTGATGATATAGCCGTTATAGTAAGGTGTTTTAGTTAGTTTTTGTCTTTGTCAATTAAATAATTTAAATGTATTTACTCAGG
>DWTZ01000070.1:0-11487 GCA_018246075.1 Lamproptera meges | reverse complement strand
ATTTTGTTGTTTTAACGTAGTTTGGACTAAAGCAAAAAAGATAAAAATATATGATCAAATAAAAAGAAAATAATAAATATTGCTGTTCTATTAAGTCATCTGTCATTTTTTACGCATGGCGACTGGCATCTGACATCCATAGGCTAAGGGATACTGCATTCGATTGCTAAGGATGGTCTTAGAAACCGGGACCGAATTATTCCAAGCCAATTCGTCGCAAGGATCTTGCTTCTTAGACAATTAGGAGGTCCGCCCAAATCGTCCGAACGTCCCGTAAACCCTGCAGAATTTGAAGCCACGACCTCCGGATTGTAAAGCAAGGGCCAATTTTAGCCAACCACTGGGCCACGGAAACGGTTTAAAAGTAGACGTTCACCCATAATTTGAAGCAAATCAAAGAGTCGCAAAAAATTATCGCAGTAAATTCGACTACGATGGCCATCCGCCATATTACCTTAAGTTTTGGCAAATATTAAAGTTTCCACGTGCTAATTTTTACAGGATACAATTAAAGTTTTAATTATTTTTCTTCATACCCTCAGGCTGTCCCTACCGGCGGGAGTCATCAATATTTGGTTAGTCAATATGGCGGCGTCGCTAGCACGTTCCGCATTCGCAGCAGGAACATTACCCTGGAATAGTATAATAAATAGTTTACACCTTTGTGGTAAATAGAGTATTAAGTAACACATAAAAATACACAACGAAAGTAAAGACATGAAAATTTATAAATTTCACTTGGACCTGTAGAATATTTTGATCTACTTTTGGTTAATCACTTCATAGTAAAAATCAGCATAAAATAATGCCTGAGCCAAATTAAATATGATATATGATACAGTTTTATCGCGTTGAACTATTTTACAATTATTTTAAATTATACCCGACAGTCTGAACTCCTCCGATTGTCCATAATGGTGACGTCCTTCTGTACGTGTGGCCTTCTCTTTTAGTAAAACTAACTGTCTCCCAGCTCGAAGGGTCATGAGCTCCCACCGTACCTTGTGTTAGACAAAGCTTACCAAAGACACTTGTCTACCATTAGCATACGGTCTGCATATGCTACCATTGGAAGCATCACCATATGTCACAAAAAATATTGGTCACGAGACAGACAGAGATGTGATTAAACGCGACAATATCCTTAAAACATTTATCATGTATAATATTCACTCAATCACAGGGTATGAGTTTTAATCGGGCTACAGCTTAAATTGTTTGAAGAACATAGTGCTATTATCGTGGTTTTGTTTATATTATAAGTAATATACATTTATTAAAAAATGTCATCTAGTTTCCTCAGTACAAGCTTTGCTTAGTTTAAGACCAGATAATGTTGCGGTAGTCGTCCAGAAATAGTATATGTAATAAATTTATTTATAGCACATACATAATACATTACATAATGAATGAAAAAAAAATCCTATACAAAAGAGTAAAATAGGACACCCAATGTCTTTTAACGCATTTCCGTAGTACTAAGCTACCAAATACCATTACTAGGCAACACATGTCTGCTAATTTCATACTAAAATACTATAAAAACTACAAGACTAACATTAAAAAAATAAACCACATCTCGGGAAGAGAGGAAAACCATTAATATCAAAAGGGATAACAGGTACCTGTTGGAAAAACTCCGCAAACTCGGGGAAATCTTCCAGACCGTGCTGACTTGAGAGCTTGAAAACCCTCGAGGTTTTCGACACGAGCGCTTCAATCTCTTGGGTGTGCTTGTCATCTTCGTCTATGGAGCAGAGAGCCTCGGCTACGGCTAGGGCAATGGACGACGGTGTACTGTGGACACCGTCGAAGCTTACTGAACTGGATGTGTCTGAAATGTGGATTCATACTCCAGTGGTAACGAAATCGAAAACGGTGTAAATAAGTAAAGTTAGGTAACCAATGGAAAGTAACATGCTCTTTTAGATGATTTATTATTATTTTTTATTCTTTGTTGATCACTACAGCGGCCGTAGTGACGGAACAGACTGAGGTATCAGGAGTCCTGTTGCCATTGCTGAATCGGAATTGTTAGGTCTTAATTATACATTTCGGTCTTTTACCCGATACATATGTATATCGTCGGGAGTTAAAATATAATTGAAAATAAGAATATTAAGGGTGGGTCTAAGATATGTGACATTGTTTGGACAAGGACAAGGACAGGGGAGGGATAAAATAAAGAAATTTTATCCCTCCCCTGGCCCTTTATTAATAACACAATAGTACTTAAGTACATAAATACAGTGACATTATATTATTAGAAACAGTAACTTACTAGTATTCGCTAAACTACGAATCCTGACTTGTTTAGGTTTTGCTCTCTTATCTTTAGTGTTTAGATTGTGAGCTTCGCCGTTTGAAACTAGAAAAAAAATATTAATAATTACTACAAAATGATTAAGTGACATTAACACTCAACAAATTCATGGCAGAACTTAATCTAGACTAAATATTGATTGACTGTTAGCAGATGAATAACAAAGTTCTATGATGTTTTCTGCATGTTAATTGAATGTGCTCTTAATAATGTCGTCATATTTTGTGACTTCTTGCATGTTTTTAAATCAAAAGTAACGAAATACTATTTAATTTATATCTTTTTACTACCTCAATTACTTAATCTAGGTTAATTTTGTAAACAATTTTATTATATACAGTTTTTTCCAGTTATTCATTTTGTACGCTCTCTCGTTTTGTACCATTGTCTTTGTGTACGTTATGGTCAAGTATTTCTTATTTTTTTTGTAATGTTATTGTTTAATATTAGTTTTTTGTAAGTTATTGTGACATAGCTATTATAGGTGTACATATCAGTTACTCGGCCTTTGCTTTCTTGATATTTGTGTTCATTAATAAATATGTAAAAATGTATAAATGAAGTAAAATAATTTTTGCGGTAAAAACTAGTACAATCTACTGTTGGTGAGAAGAAACTTTGCTTAGGTCTTATATCTGTTGAACTGGAGCGATTTTTATTTTTAATCAAGTCCACTTCCATATTGATGTGCTAACATTTTCCTTCAGTGAATTTGCAAATGTTTTACTAAACATTTCATGTTATAATAAAGACTAACTGAGTACTTCGATTTACTTTTCTTCAAATCTTTTACACACTTTTATTGTTAAATAAGTACACTATCGAATTAAGATTATTATTCTGCTAGGATAGATGTATGTTATTGATAGATAAATAAACTGAATAAGTCATATTTCATTTTGAATCGAATAGTTAATATTAGGTCTGATCCTACGTATATGTTCACCCTGCCATACATTTAAATTTCACTTCATTAGGGTACGAATCATAAATAAGTAAACGACTTATATACAATTAATCATAGTTAAGTTAAATAAGATATAGATTTGATAGAAATAAAGAAATCAACAGCAGCGAACAGGCATATGGCATGTTGTTGTTATTTATCTACGGGATAATTATTAAGAACGGGTCAATTAATTGGTAAACGGTTTATTTTATTTTATTTAAGTTTAATTAAACTGTCATTACTAATATGGGATGAATTGAAAATGAATAGTCAAAACTGTGGTCATTAATGCGTGTCGACGTGAACAAACAATATATTACAGAGGCAACGCCGCAAATATCATTTTTTTTTACTTATTTAATGAAATCTTCACTGATCCATTGAATTTTTGCCTATGAAGCCAATATATATAACACTCTTAAGTAACGCGATGTATCACACCTCGTTGCCACAATTTTCGAATACCTCAAGGAGTAAACAATTAAAACTGTCGTGAAACATCACACTAAAAATATACACCAACAAAGGACCGACAGGTCCCACATTCGGCGACAATAATACCGATTTGTTAATTTATATTTTTATCTTAAGATTCAACTGACATATGTATACTTTTATTATAAATATGGTACGGTACGCATTGCCCATAAGAAATGCAGCTTTTAGCGAACAGAAAGAAGCACCACGGCGGTACTGCCACAGACAGCCCCTTGTACGAAGGGAACCTACCACCTATACATTATAATATTAATAAAATAATACCAGTTTTCTCGTTCACCGCTTCGTGCTTGGCCCACTTCTGCAACTCTTCGTATGTTACTATTACAAGCATCTGCAAAAGCACAGAACCCCCAACGGGATTGACGTTGGGCGGTAAAGTGTTCTCCAATACGGAGGCGGCATTAACGAAGCTAATTGGTACGCAATCCATAGCTCTGGATATGCATGTCAGACATAGAGACATTGTCTGAAAACGTTAATGTTTATGCATAATTATAACACATAAGTATACGTAAAAACACGTAAAAATAACTCGGAGGTTATTATAAATTTTCTTGTTTGAATATTTATTGTTATAACACAATTTAAAATGATTTTCATCTACACTAATACTACAAAGAGAAAAGATTTATTTATTTGTTTTAAATAAGCTCCGACACTCGAATGATTTATTCAGAACAAGAAAAATATATTGTCTATGAGTAACATAGGATATAATGTACTTTTTACCACAAGAAAATACGTTTGAAAAATCTAAAAATAACAAATACAGAATCTTGGACGGACTGCTGGTATCAAATAAAGTGCAACTTCTTTTATTTCTTCATGAACAAATTAAAAGTTTTTCTTACTTATTTTATTTGCAAGTGATCAGAAAAATGTCTACTAGTATGTCTAATAGATGCAACCAAACGCACGCGCCCACCGTCACGAAAAATTTACACCCCCAAAACTGACTTTGTCAACTGACAACTGTATTCAGTATCTTAATCGAAAAGATTTTTATCTGGTTACGTCAAAGAAGTACCTCTAACGCACGTACATAATTACAAGTACGCGTGCACACAATTTATTGTGATCTAATAAAAAGAAACTGATTTTACTTACCTGATACATAGATGCCCCACTTTGCACAGCGTTGACCAATATTGGCGGTATGAAGTGCAAGGCTGTTCCGACCATGGCCAGTATACCGGCGAGCCAAGGCGGTCGGCGATCGCACCAAACCTATAAATTACATTATCATCATCATCATCAGCTTGCGTCTATCCACTGCTGGACATAGGCCTCCCCTAATAGACGCCACCGTTTCCCGCACTACGTTTATTTTATTTACTTTTTTACTCATTGAAGTGACGAGTCGAGAAAGATGTTTACCTGATGATAAGTGACCTTGCCCATAAGAAATGTAACTTATGACGCCACAAGTCTGCTCGCCACCCCACAGTGACAAAGGATATTACATCCTGTTTACCCAGTAAATACGCTGCCTAAAGTTCAAAAGCGAAACAGGACAGTGCTATCACACTACTGCTTTGCGGTAGAAATAGGCAACGCGGTGGTACTGCCCCAGATGGTCCCCCTGTAAGAAGAAAACCTACCGCTTATAGAACCTACCAACGTTTGCCCAGCCTCACTCATAAATTAGGTCAAAAATTACATGCAAGAATATATTTCAATGTCAATTCATACTGAATCCACTTTGTACGGATTTATCGCGTCTGTTGCCAAAATTTTGTTTTCCACGTCTGAGACTCATTCCAGCGAAGATTTGCCCCATGCACCTTGTACCATTGGACCCGTAAAAAGTGGATTATAATCTGATTGTACTCTTTTTTTTAAATGTAGGCGAATAGAACAAAGACGTTCACCTGACGGTAAATAATACGTCTATAAGAAATGCAGCGTACGACGTCACAAGTATGCTGGCGCCCCTGCGACATAAGATGCTGCTTCTCGTTTACCCAGTAACTTGGTCGTAGTGTTCCGAATTAAAGGCACACTTTAAACCAGAACACCACCGTTTAATTTAAGAAAAAAAAGGAGAAGTTCAATAACTGGTACTTGACCTACTATCGAAGGTAGGTCCTTGATCTACAGGGGAACGTCTGGAGAAATATCACTGCACTGGTCATTTCTGTCACATAGCAGTGACGTGAAAATACTGATGTGTTCCGTTTCGAAGGACACCATAAATAAGACACAATATCCAAGACGACAAGCGAACTTGTGGCGACATCAAAGAAAATGTTCAGAATTCAACTGTTAATATTTTTTTTTAAATATAATCAAGGACCGTTCATGTGTAAAAAGATAATTAAATAATAACGTTTTTAAACGAAAGCACTCCAGGATTTTTAAGTAAAAAAAAAGATTACCAGTAGTTCAGTAACTACAAAAAATATCACAAAAGATGATATAAAAACAGAGCCGCTATGATTCTTCCACCGATCCAATTCGGGTAAGAGGCGTTCATTTCGTTAACGATTTATAAGTAAGAGTAACACTTCTACATTTAAAAAGATATTTTAATTTGGAAACAAACTTGTCGTTTATCCAAACAAGACGCCCACACCCTTCCAGAGAGTTCCAGAGCGTAACACAGGGTCGATTTTAGCTCCTCTTTGCTGCCAACTGTGGCTATTATATTAGCTAAAGCTCCCGCACTGCGAGCATATTCTTCGCTGTCTGAAATAATATATTCGTCTGCTTAAATCCACCGTTTGTTTTTTTATTATTATTAAATACCAGTTCCCGAACTAAGCAAAGCTTGTACCAGAGACAACATATAAAAAGATTGACAGCGTCCATACTTCAAACAATGGTCGACTAAAATTTTATCTCATGCAGATAGAAATACTGCATTTCCACTTTACACGGATTCAAATAATTTTGTTATCTAACTATTTTAAAATTATCTAAAAGCGATATCTAACCAAGAATGTTACCAACTCATACAAAGTATGGATAAATAAAATAAAAATCTCATAGTGGTCATTTGTCCGTATAAGTATTTACATAATCATTGTAAATAACGATTTAATATAAGAAGCATTAAAACAAATCGCATTATTTTTATGTTATTAATATGTCCGGGAAATGTTCATTTGTTAACCTTCCTTCTTTAAAAATACCATACATGCAATTAGCTCTCGAATTGATGAATATGCAGCGGTTAGACTCATTAAATTATAGTTCGTGGTTATGTACATCGATAAATGTTATTAAAGTTAAAAGCATTGTTTAGCTTAAGTAAGGGACTCTGCACCCAAAATTGTCAACGTGGAGAGAAAAGCAAATTGTTTCTGGGACGCAATGACACAGATGTGTGACGTGTCAAAGTATATCATATAGCAAACCTCTTACCGTTTTCATTTCCCACAAATCTGCAGAAGCCGTCTGCGGTGCAAAGAAAACCATCGCACTTTTGGCGGCATTCGTCCACGTTGTACCACAATCCGTCAGCTGGCCAGCGAGCGTTGTCAGCGGACATGTTGGCGATCGCGTGATTTAGTATTATACGAGCTAGGCGACAGTCACGCATCATTAACACCTGAAATAATAATTAACATTTCCGGACGAATAGTCTTACATCATAGTTTTGCTTGGATGGGGACATCGTGTAGTCCCCATCCAAGCAAAACTTTACTATGAAAACTGAAGATGACTGACAAATAAAACTTGACAAAGACACTATGTTCGTAACAGAATATTTGTTTCCGTAGTGGAAATTGAACCTACACCAATTTTTGTATTGTCTTTGTGTGTGTTTTAGGATTCGAAGCCATGACCACAGGGTTGTAACACTGGGGCTAATAACAAAAGCCTCCATGGCCTAGTCGCAATGGCCATTGTATTAGAAACCGATGGTAAAGGTTTCGAATTCTAAAAACTAGGAAACAACAACAATACAAAAAAGTCGTTGCTTAATTACAGTTATACGGTTATCTAACAAAAACATAAGTAAATCGAAATGGCCCGAAAAGTCGGTCTCAGCTGTCAAAATTATCCTAGACAATCGTTACAGGATAGTAATCAAATTTCAGTCATTAAATTTACAAACATATAATCAAAGCACCAGACGGCCACCTGTATAAAGGGTCTACCTATAAATTAATTCGACCATAAAATCCACGTAAAATTACATTTGTAAGGTTGGTAGAATTGCCGTTAAAACCGTTGACCGTCATACATGTTAAAGGGGGTGTAAATTAAGCATAAAAACAAAACACATTACCTTAACTAACAGGTTCCAGGAAGGTTGCGGTTGCGCCAGTAACACTTTCAGTTCAAGTCCAATCGCAGTCCTATCCGTTAAGTGTTTAGTGCCTTTAATACTGAAATCGTCCATTCTATCGAAGAGTTTCGGACTAACAAACGTGAACCATGGGTACGGGCAATCGTGAACTGGTTTACCCTCTTCCTTCTCTTTGAAGACCTTCAATATTAAAGAGCGCGATGTTAGTATTTATATAATTTTAAAAGAGATTTAGAAGGCAGTCGACTTCATGTTCGGATTGGTAACAAAAGCTGAGTGATTACTTCGTGACCTATTCCCGACATCTGCATGGCAGATGAGGTTAAGCATGGACTAAAATTAAGTAGAAATTTAACTTTCAAGGTAAACATTTTTTTCCTCTTTACTGAGTACCAGTTGGGTAATAACTGGGTAACAAAGCGCTTTGTTACTAGTGTAAATGCTGGGTTGGCCTTATGCTCAATATTTCCGATCAAGCAATTTTCTTGCATCAAAAAATCATTAACTAGCAGATGGACGCCGCTCCACGTCAGATTCTGTCGCATAGACATAGACAATGAATTATGTCCTCCTAGACATTTTAGACTGACGGTGGCCGATCTACATTAGAGATCAGAGCAATATACGGATGATATTATAGTGCACAAGTGTACGCTTAAAAACCGGTACACTCCCTCTTCTTTTATTCTCATAATTCGATAAAAGGGATAACCGAAATGAACGCTCTACTTTTTTTAAATGCCAGTCCGAAGAATAGATAATCATACTGACAATCGGGTGATCAGACAACATTGCCTATATTCAACTAGGAAACAACAATGAAAACTTTTTGAGTCTCCGCAGGATTTGAACCAACGAGTTCCGATTTCTAAAGCTCACAGACGCAGTTATCATAGATAAACGTTACCTGGTGTAAGTAATGAAGTTCTGCGCCCCTGTATATCATGCACTTAAAAAGTTCATTGCATTTGGCGTGTACATCCCTTACATCTCGCGACTGCTTTGATGTATCGAGGCCGGCGAGATCAGCACCGTTAGCGCATATCGATGGTAACAGTTCAGCAACGCAGAGAAGTATGTTGAGAACGTCGTTCAGCAGTAGGGGAGTGGTAGCTTCCGTGGTATTAGTCTGCGAGTCATATTATTTACTCATTATTATATATTATTACGTATATATTATTAATATATAATAATATTATACTATATACGTAACAATATATAATAATACGTATAATATTACGTATATATTATACACTCATATTTACTCATACCAAGTGTAAGTATTCTTTTTAATATTAAAATTTAGTTACTATGATATTTGAAACATTTTGTTTAGTATTCATTATTAGAATAATTTGTTGTTGACTTTTCAATATAACTTTTTTACAATTTTTTATAAAAAGAAAAAGGAAATAAACCCCACTGAATTTCTTACGTCGGTTCTTCTCAGGTCTCTTACCTGCTTTTATTTCTGAAGATGATTTTAGATTCTATATGAAAGTGTCATACTTTAATATTGAATATAAATATTTTACTTTGACATTGCAATAAAATCATAATGACACAAGAAACTATCATTGGTGGACTGCCGCCATGTTCTGTCACATCGCTATCTACAACCAATAAGATTGCCCGAATTTTTGGTGACAAGTGTGTCGTGCAGCTAACTTTATTGGCGTTATTTGCATCTATTATTTGATTAGGACATATCGTTCAGAAATAATTAACACACACCTGGCAATATCTCACAGCTAGTATGGTCAGTGTTTCGTTCAACATGCCGGCGAAGATTCTTTGGGCCATCCTTGGTGGAACAGTATCCCACAAATCCTTGCGACTTCCTATAAATTTAAAAACAAAACTATGGTAATACTTGACATATTTTAAGGGTCAACTATTGTAAGAATGAATATAATTGGTAAATAAATAACATTGTACAAATTAATTAATTCTTTTATTCACGCGAATACTGTATATTTTTGAGTTAAAGTACTTTAACGGATTTATCTGTCCCGTGACCATGGAGGCTGTAAAGTGATCCGAAACGTCGGAAATTAAATATGATTAAGTATGTGAAATAAACGCAACAAAATCCGTCAAAGTCCTTTTATTCAATAATTGTACAAGTTGTACACCGTTATATTTCGTGTCTACGACAATTAATACTTTCTGTTACATGACACATGTATGTTCTTTGCAAACTATTTTAACCTGCAACTGACTTAAATTGTTTAACTAATTTGTTAACGTCCTTCTAGTTGATATCGGCTGCGGCGACTGACCTATATTAAAGCTGTTGATAATATCAACCATATACGCATGATGTACACAGACGAACGGACAATCGACACGACCGGAGAAGTATAAGGCACATTGTCGCCTTTTTACATGCCTATCATAATTCTTGCCATTTTAGTTTACAGGCAATCGGGTGATTGGGCCCCACTTAGGACCAACCAAGGAACAATGAACAGTTAAAACTTTGCAGGACTCGAAATTACGACCGCCGGTTTCTAAAGCAGAAGTTCATACCACTTTACGGAGACAGTTTATTTATCCTTGATGATAACGAGTACATAGCTTACATAATATATTAAAGTTGAATATACAAAGAGAGGTATAAGTACCGTTCATATAAAGCCACCATCCTTGTACCGATGGCGTTCCAGTCTGTACCGGTCGCTTCTCCTCAATCGCCCTGCCTCCCGCATCTTGCAATATGTATAAAGAAAGCACCCGATTGTGCAGATCCAGTACTCGTTCGCCGACAGCCTCTGACATCGTTACGAACCGTTTATAGCACGCCTAGAAATGTTAAATCAAGTGAGTGTTTTATTAATAGCGACCATGGAATTGTATTTGAAGACTGAAAAGATAATTGATATTTGCATCTATAGTTAATCCAAATCAGACTTGGAATAAATGTAAACAAATAAACCCAAAGCAATGAAACGGCATCGTATGTTTGATTATTGTTTGCTGTCACCAGTTATTGACATATATGTGACAATTCATCCATAAAAACGCTAGCTGATACCACTTCTTTGCCGTGCATTACGATGAATAATTCTATTCAGAGTACAATTTTGATAAACTAGAAATTAAAGTGTAGAAAATATATGAATTAATAAACAAAACAACTAGTAGTACAAATAATCTTTTAGCCAAAAAATGCAAACTAACACTACGCCACGATTGTGATGCTTTAATACTAATAAAATACTTATAGCTTGGTTTTGTATTTGTTGAATACTTTTAAAAATTCTAAATAAATAAAATGTCATTGAGTTACAATAAATGTCCCAGATAATAGTAAATTTCTCATCTCGCATTTGACATTGGTAAATAATGCTAGAGTTGTACCCTTGGGATGAACAATTTCCAATTGTTGACTTCATTGGTGAACACTTTGATGAACCGCTTGTCCTAGTGGTCAGTGAGCCTGACTATTGCGTC
>DWTZ01000069.1:0-11520 GCA_018246075.1 Lamproptera meges | reverse complement strand
CCCCCGCGCCGCGCGCGCCGCCCACGCCGCTGGCCAACGCCTCCGCCGCCGCCGGCCTGGACTTCCACTACCGCCGCAACATGCTCTACTGGTCCGACCTCAAGACGCGCAAGGTCCTCTTCTGATGCTTCTGTCGCTCCTTGCTAGTTCACCTCCTGCGATTGGGGTTTTTTTTTGTTTAATATAACATCCTTTTTACTTTACAAACTTCAAACTCCGTTGCAGATCCACTCGCAGCCACTGAACGCGCCCGCCGGCATCACTACGTACGGCGCCGACATCGCGCCCGCCGGCTCGTGGGCGCCCGTCGCGCTGGCCGTGGACTGGGTGGGCGACAAGCTGTACGTGGCCGACGCCCTAGGCCAGAAGATCGACGTGTTCGAGTTGGACGGCCGCTGGCACGCCGTGGCGCTCGCCTCCAACCTGTCCAGCCCCAGCGACCTGGCCCTCGACCCCACCCTCGGACTCATGTTCGTCGCCGACAGCAGCCAGATCATTCGGGCCAACATGGACGGAACACACTCGAGATCGATAGTATCGGAGGCGACATACAAAGCTTCAGGCATCGCGGTGGACACCATTGCCAGAAGAATATTCTGGTGCGACTCGCTGCTGGATTACATCGAATCTGTAGATTACGACGGAAACTATCGGTTCCTCGTACTCAGAGGGCAACAGGTGCCCAGTCCCTCGAGACTGGCCCTGTTCGAAGATAGAGTCTACTGGTCGGACAGCACGAAACAGGGCATCAGTTCGGTGAGCAAGTACGAAGGAGCCAGCAGCATACAGGCCATTTACAAAATGAAAGACATCATCAGCCCGAAAGCGGTGACCGTGGTGCATTCGCTGAAGCAGACGTCGGTCAACAACCCGTGCGGGAACAACAACGGCGGCTGCTCGCAGATGTGCATCGTCACGGCGCTGCCCACCGGTGGGCTCGGCTACCGCTGCGCCTGCAACATCGGCTACCGCCTGGAGACCGACCTGCGGAACTGCGACCTCGTCAGCGAGTTCCTCATGTATTCGCAGCAGAGGTTCATCAAGGGAAAGGTGCTCAACCCGGTGATCGAAGGCTTCAGCGAGGCCATTCTGCCGGTGGTGTCGAGGCGCGCCAGATTCGTCGGTCTCGACTTTGACGCGCGCGACGAACATATCTACTATTCGGACGTGCTCCAAGATGTGATTTATAGGGTTCATAGGAATGGTACTACCAAAGAGATAGTTCTGGCGTCACAGAACGAAGGTGTGGAGGGTTTGGCCGTGGACTGGGCTTCGAAGAATTTGTATTACATCGACTCGAGAAAAGGAACGCTCAACGTTTTATCGACACGGAACGTAAGTTACAAAAGGACGCTGCTGAAGGATCTCAAACGACCTCGGGCAATAGTCGTTCATCCTAACAAAGGTTTCATATTCTTCTCCGAGTGGGATCGCCCAGCTAACATCAGCCGGGCTAACACCGACGGGACCGGTCTTTTGGTCTTCGAGAACGTCACGTTGGGTTGGCCGAACGGGCTGTCCATCGATTTCGACGCAGACAGACTGTATTGGTGTGACGCTTTATTGGACCATGTGCAGCACTCTAAACTGGACGGTACGGACGTCAACACCATCAACTCGCGTCTCATAAGGCATCCATTCTCGATCGTGATCCACAAGGACTTTATGTACATAACTGACTGGAGGCTCGACGCGATCGTCCGTTTGCACAAGCTGACGGGTGAACAGGAGGACGTGATGGTCAGGGAGCCGCAGACGAACCGCTTGTACGGAGTGAAGGTCTACAGCGAGCACGTACAGAAGATCGATCCGATGCAACCGTGCGCACGGAATAACGGGAACTGCCAGAAGTTATGCTTCGCTGTCCCGAGGAACAATACGGAACTGTTGACGGTGAAGTGCGGATGTCCCTACGGTGAAAAGCTGGCCCCCGACAGCACCAGTTGCGTTGCGGACCCGAATGCAGAGCCCCCTCTTCAGGCCTGCCCCAATTCGTGGGACTTCACGTGCAACAACCAGCGCTGCATCCCCAAGAGTTGGGTGTGCGACGGGGACGACGATTGCTTGGACAACAGCGACGAGGAGCAAAACTGCACCAGTAAGTATTTTCGCCTCCGATAGAGGAACGCCATTCGCGGAACGTGTGCTTGAGCTGACGCGAGCGCCTTGCAGAGACGACGTGCAGCGCGTCGGAGTTCATGTGCAAGTCGGGGCGCTGCATCCCGGCCACGTTCGTGTGCGACTCGGAGAACGACTGCGGCGACTTCTCGGACGAGGCGGGCTGCGTCAACGCCACCTGCGGCGCCTCGCAGTTCCGCTGCGACAACGGCCGCTGCGTGCCCGCCACCTGGAAGTGCGACTCCGAGAACGACTGCGGCGACGGCTCCGACGAGGGCGCGCACTGCGCCGAGAAGACCTGCGCCTACTTCCAGGTGCGTGCTCTCTTCTCTTCTTCTCTTCTTCTCTTGAGCTGAAAATGCATACCGTTAAAATGTAAGCCTGGACACCGAACGCCCGTTTCCAGTTCACGTGTCCGCGTACCGGCCACTGCATACCCGCTTCGTGGGTCTGCGACGGAGACGACGACTGCTTCGACAAACAGGACGAGGCCGACTGTCCTCCCGTCTCCTGCCTCGCCAGCCAGTTCAAGTGTGCCGACCTCAAGCAGTGCGTGCTGGTGAGATTCTTTTCCTTCCCGCCGTCGGCACTCGCCTCGGCTCGCTCTAAAGGCCTCGCGCCCGCAGGAGGCGTACAAGTGCGACGGTATCCCCGACTGCAACGACGGCAGCGACGAGGCGGGCTGCCCCGCGCTGGCGCCGCACCAGTGCGCGCCCGACAAGCAGGCACAGTGCCGCGCCTCGGGCATCTGCATCCCACGCAGCTGGTTCTGCGACGGCACGCCCGACTGCGAGGACCTGTCGGACGAGCCCGCCTCGTGCGGCGCGCAGCCCTGCGGCGCCACGCACTTCCGCTGCCGCAACGGCCGCTGCGTGTTCAAGGCCGCCGTGTGCGACGGCCGCGACGACTGCGGCGACGGCTCCGACGAGGGCGCCGCGCACGCCTGCACCGCGCCGCCCTTCCGGTGCGCCTTTCGCCCCTTCTTCCGTCTCTTGCTCCCTTCTGACTCCTCGTGACTCTGAGTGTCTTTTCAGGTGCCCCTCTGGCCAATGGCAGTGCCCCGGAGTGACGGGTCGCTGCGTCAATCTCACCCAAGTGTGCGACAGCAGATTCGATTGCCCCAACGGCGCTGATGAAGGTTTGTTGCTATTCTCATTACAGATGTATCATTCATGTGAAAGTACTACTCTAACTGGGCGCTCGTTTAAAATAACAGGTGCGAGCTGTGACTTCGCCGAATGCGAGCACCAAAGCGGCCTTTGCTCCAACGGCTGCAAGCAAACGCCCAACGGTCCCCTCTGCCTGTGCCCAGAGGGCGAGGAGCTGGATTCGGACGGTTTCACGTGCAAAGACGTGAACGAATGCGACCCGCCTGGCCTCTGCTCCCAGTCCTGCACCAACACCAAGGGCTCGTACTTCTGCAGCTGCGTCGATGGCTATCAGCTCAATACGGACAAACATTCCTGCAAAGCTAACAACCACTCCAGTGCCTTCCTCATCATATCCAACAGGCACTCTATTTTGGTCGCCGACCTTAACGAGCAAGGCTTGGAGCGTGTACCTATCAATGTCGAGAACGTCGTGGCAACTGCCTCCAACATGCATACGGGAACGATCTTCTGGTCCGATATGAAATTAAAGAAGATCTCTCGTTTAGACCGAGGCAGTGAACCCCAAGTGATCATATCCACCGGATTAGATTTGGTTGAAGGCCTAGCTTACGATTGGGTCGGTGGAAACATCTATTGGTTAGACAGCAAATTGAACACGATCGAAGTTGCCAAGGAAGACGGTAGCGCAAGAACGACTTTACTGAGCGGGAACATCACCCAGCCGAGAGGAATGTGCCTAGATCCGGCACCAACCGCCAAATGGCTGTTCTGGACGGACTGGGGAGAAAATCCCAGGATCGAAAGAATCGGAATGGATGGCACTCAACGCATGGCCATCATCACCACCAAAATATATTGGCCTAATGGTCTAACGTTGGACACCGCCACGCAGAGAGTTTACTTTGCCGACTCCAAATTGGATTTCATCGACTTCTGTTACTACAACGGTACAGGTCGCCAACAAGTGCTAGCTGGCAGTCATTATCTTCTACATCCGCATTCATTGACGCTCTTCGAAGACACGCTGTACTGGACGGACCGGCAGTTGAACAGAGTGCTCTCGGCGCACAAGTTCAGGGGCACCAACCAGACCGTGGTCTCCCACCTCATCTCGCAGCCGCTCTCCATCCACGTGCACCACCCCTCACTGCAGCCGCAGTACCCCTCGCCCTGCAAGGAGAACACTTGCGAGCACCTCTGCCTGCTCAGCCCCAACGAGACGGCCCCGCACACTTGCATATGCAGGCCTGGCTACAAGTTGCTGCCCGACGGAAAATGCATTGAAGGTACAAAGAAACAATGTGACATTTGGTCTTTTAATATTTTGTTAATGTGTGTAAGATGTAATATGTTATCTTTTTGCAGAGGAATCCGCCTATTTAATGGTCCTTAAGGGATCTCAAATTATCGACATATCGACCGACGGTTCAGGCAGAGCGGGGCAACTCTCACCGGTTGTAGGAATTCAAGGTGCTCTTTTAAATATTTTGTTTTAAACTGAAATCCTTAGTTATTTTCCTACTGTAGCGATGCACTACAAAGCACCAAACTCAATTCGCAGGCGGCGTGCAACTGGACTACGACAGGCAAGGGCACACCCTGTACTGGCTGCAGTCCGTGTCGGGCGACAGCGAAGACGATGAGAACTGCACGGTGTACAGCATGCCGTACCTCGGCGGCAGCAAGGCGGAGCTGCTGGGGCAGGACACGGGCATTGTGGGCGCGCCCTCCGCCCTGGCCTTCGACTGGCTGGGCAGGAACCTGTTCCTCAGCAACAGGGCCGCCAGCAATATCGAGCTGGTCCGCGTGGACGGCAAGGTCAAGTATAGGACCATCGTGTTCGCCAACGACGGCAGCAGGACCTCCATCGCCAGGCCGAGGGGCCTATGCCTTGACCCGACCGAGGGGTGAGTCGAAGCCTTTCAGATTTTTATTTTAATTCTTCAGCTTTACCACCTAGTATTAGTAACGTATTGACGTGTTTATCAAGCTTTTGTATCGAATTAGACTGCAGACCTTCCTAAATTTTGGAATTTAAACTAGGTATCGAAAATTATCTATCAGTGTCACTTTAATCTCATGGCAGACGTAACAACCGTAAATATAACGATTACCAAAAAATCTTAAATTAAATAAATTACCTTAAAATTTATTACTTGCAGAAAAATATATTGGTCAGACGAAGGCGGTTTCGGAGTTCCGGCGAAAATAGGAAAAGTGAACATGGACGGAAGCAACCCTGTTATACTAGTCGATATCATAGAAAGGCCTGAAGCCGTTGCAATCGACATTGATAAAAAAATCGTTTACTTCAGCACTCAGTTCCCTGCTAGCGTCATCAGTGTCAACACGGAAGGTAACGATCGGAAGACAATTTTGACGGAGGCCAATGCCATCTCTTACCCGAAGGTCATCGCCGTATTAGATTCACGTCTCTACGTCCTCGACCCCCGACACGAGAAGATCATCAAGGCGGACCTCCCGAACGGCGACAACATCAAAGCTATCATCGACAATGAAAGTGACCTGAAATCGCTGACCGTATTCCAGAAGAGAAAGATGATGCACCACCACCCGTGCTCTTTGAACAACGGAGGCTGCGAACAGATCTGCATTCCGAGCGAAGGCGGGTCGCGTGTCTGCTCCTGCTCCATCGGCTACAAGAAGGAGAACGAGGTGAACTGCGTGCCCTACAAGAGCTTCGCGGTCGTCTCGCAGCTCGACCTGATCCGCGGATACAGCTTGGAAGGCAGCGCCGAGGCCATGGTGCCGGTCACTGGGCTGGGGCACCACATCCTGCACGTGGACGTTCATTTCGCCGAGAACTACTTATATTGGGTCGAGCATAACCGCGGCCAGTGGAATGGAATATTCCGCATCCGCCCGAATGGCAGCGAACTGGAACACGTTATCAAAGACGGGATCGGTAGCAACGGCATTAGAGGATTGGCGATAGACTGGGTCGCGGGCAATTTGTACTTCACGAATGTGTTCCCTCATGAGAACTATGTGGAAATGAGCTGGCTCGACGGCTCTCATAGAAAAGTACTTGTTAAAACAACTATGGATGCTCCGAGGGAGCTGGCTGTCAATCCATTGAAAAGGCTTCTTTACTGGATTGACTATGGACAATACCCTAGAATCGGAAAGGCATACCTCGACGGCAGCAACTGGCAGACGATTGTAAGTTCGGGAATTTCAAATCCAAAAGATTTGACTATTGACATGATGACTCATGACGTTTACTGGGTTGATTCTAAATTGGATCAAATCCAGAAGATTTCGTATAGCGGTGGAAATAGGCAGCTCATCAGGTCAAATTTACCCAATCCTATGGGAATAGCGATTCACACGGGCAATGTGTATTGGGTGGACAGGAACCTTCAAACGATATATAAGGCATCGAAGCTTCCAGGAAATATGTCAATGCCAGAGAAAGTCAGAACTAATTTACCTAAACTGAGGGATATCGTAATATTTGATGTGAACAATCAACCAACAGACGATAACAATCCTTGCCGGAAACTTGGTAATGGGGGCTGCGACCAACTATGTTTCAGTTATCCTCCCGAAGCGAACAAAGGATACACGCATAGATGTGAATGCGCTACAGGTCAAATATCGACAAGCAATCCAAAGAAATGTGATATTGTGGATGAATATTTAGTATTCACTACACGGACTGAAATCCGTGCCGTCAACCTAGACCCCAAATCAACGGGAGTGCCGTTCAAGCCAATCGGCAACTTGACCAATGTCGTCGGTGTTGAATTTGATTACGCAGATAATAAATTGTTCTTTACCCAAATCAGGCCGTGGGCAAGAATTGCGTGGATGTCATCGCTTAACCCGGATTCTGCAAACATCCAAAACATTATTAGCAAAAACATTAATCCGGAAGGAATATCTTACGATTGGACACAGCGGAAAGTTTATTGGACTGACAGTTCGAATAATTCAATTTATGCTATGAACTTAGATGGTACTGAGCTAGTTATGATCGCAAGAGTTGAACGGCCAAGAGCCATCGTGGTCGATCCTTGCAATGGCACCCTTTATTACACTGATTGGGGACGTTTTGGAACCTCAGGGAAGATTTACAGGACCACGATGGCAGGTTCTCTCAAGAAGGCAATTATAGACAAAGATTTGTCTCAGCCTAGTGGTCTTACAATTGATTTCGATGATAACATGCTCTATTGGACGGATGCAGTTAGAGAGAAAATTGAGAGGTCCAGAATGGATGGATCGGAAAGAGAAGTTCTGATCTCTGCCACTATCTATCCGTTTGCTATCACAGTGTTTAGAAATTATATCTACTGGACTGACCTGCAACTTCGCGGTGTTTACCGAGCTGAGAAACATACCGGTGCCAATATGATAGAAATGGTCAAGCGTTTGGAGGATTCACCGAGAGACATACATATTTACAGCACTAGTAGACAGTCGTGTAAGAAGAATCCTTGCTTAATTAGTAACGGGGGCTGTGCGCAGAGTTGCCATCCGGCTCCCAATAATTCCGTCGAATGCAAATGTGACGACAATACGAAACTCGTCAACGAAGGACGTATGTGCGTAGCCAAGAATATAAGCTGCGACCCAAGCAAATTTTTCTGCGCTAATGGAAAGTGTATCAGTCGCATGTGGTCTTGTGATGGAGACGATGATTGTGGCGACAATTCAGACGAGGATAAGAATTACTGCGCGTACCATTCGTGCTCGCCAAATGAGTTCCGCTGCAACAACGGCCGATGCATATTTAAGTCATGGAAGTGTGATCATGAAAACGATTGTAAAGACGGCTCCGACGAAGAAGGCTGCGTATACCCACCGTGTGCTGACGGCGAATTCACCTGTCTTAATTCACGCTGCATCCCTATGTCTCAAGTTTGCAACGGAATCAACGACTGCAAGGACAATATAACCTCGGACGAGACACATGAGCGCTGCCCTCGAAACACCACGTGCCCCGCAAACCACTTGAAATGCGAGAAGACCAACATATGCGTGGAGCCGTACTGGCTGTGCGATGGCGACAACGACTGCGGTGACAATTCCGACGAGGACCCGCTGCATTGCGCGCAGAGAACTTGCCCGCAGAACAGCTTCCGTTGCCCCAACCACCGCTGCATCCCCGCGACGTGGTACTGCGACGGGGATGACGACTGCGGCGACGGCGCCGACGAACCCCCCGAGTACTGCCGCTCCGAAGGACGCACCTGCTTCGGAGATCTGTTCACCTGCGATAACGGCAACTGTATCCCGCGCATTTACATCTGCGATGGGGACAACGACTGCTTGGACAACAGCGACGAAGACGACCGACACCAGTGTAACGAGCGCAAGTGCGACCCCGAAACCGAGTACACCTGCGAGGAGAATAAGTTCTGGAACCGCGCACAGTGCATTCCCAAGAAGTGGGTGTGCGACGGTGACCCCGATTGCATCGATGGCACCGATGAGAACTCCACCATCCACCACTGCTCGACGCCGACGCCCTGCTCCGACGACCAGTTCCAGTGCAATAACGGCAGGTGCATCAACCAGGGCTGGGTCTGCGACCACGATAACGACTGCGGTGATGGCTCCGACGAGGGTAAGAACTGCAACACGCAATACAAGCAGTGCTCTGACCAAGAGTTCAAATGTCAGAATTTCAAGTGTATTCGCAACCACTTTAGATGCGATGGTGAGGATGATTGCGGAGACCACTCCGATGAAGTTGGATGTAACAAGCAAAACAAGACGTGCCCTACGGGACAGTTTAAATGTAACAACGATCAATGCATCGATAGTCGTCTCGTGTGCAATAAGGTCTCCGACTGTTCGGACGATTCCGACGAGCCCGCCCATTGCAACGTCGACGAATGCGCTAAGCTGGAAATCAACCAGTGCGGCCACAAATGTATCGACACTTTAACCGGATATTATTGCGACTGTAACCAAGGTTACAAACTGCTCGCCGATGGAAAAGCTTGCGCCGATATCGATGAGTGTGTCGAGACGCCTGGAGTGTGCTCCCAGTACTGTTCCAACACTCCTGGCTCCTACTATTGTAAATGTAACGACCAATACTACGAAAGGGAAGCTGACGAACGCACATGCAAGAGGAAAGACAATATGACAGCATGGGTCATATTCACTAATAAGTATTATGTAAGAAACATGTCGACTGACGCTTCACAATACAATTTGGTACATCAAGATTTGATGAACGTTGTTGCCATTGATTTTGACATTAAGGAACAAAAGATGTATTTCGCCGATGTTTCTGCTAAAACGATATACAGATCGGATTATTCGGATCCTAATCCCACGAAGGAAGTGGTAATCAGACACGATTCCCACGGTCTAGAAGGTATAGCCATAGATTGGATAGGGAGAAAGATTTACTGGCTAGATCGCCACGCAAAGAACTTAGATGTAGCCGAATTAGATGGGACTAGACGAAAGACTCTTAAAACGGGAATAGCTGATCCTCGGGCAATAGTCGTGCATCCAGGTACTGGCTATTTGTATTTCACGTCATGGCATCTGCAAGCTTACATAGGTAAAATCGGAATGGACGGTTCAAATTTCACAGACATATTAAATTGGGAGGACGACATCGCTTGGCCAAACGCTTTGACAATAGATTATTTCACCGATAGGATATACTGGGCTGATGCTCATTTAGATTATATTGGGTCAGCAGATCTGGAAGGCCGTCATAGACATATCGTATTGTCTGGCTCTAAAGTTCCACATGTGTTCGCTCTCAGCTTGTTCGACGATGAAATATACTGGACTGACTGGAACCTGAAAGCTATTAGCAAAGCCAATAAACATTCCGGTGAAAAGCTTACTGTACTAAGAAATACAACACATCGTCCGTATGATATTCATGTAGTTCACCCATTGAGACAATTAACTTACCCTAATCCTTGTGGTACAAACAATGGCGGCTGCTCACACCTTTGTCTTATTGCTCCGCCTCATGAATCGAGTTACCTAAACATAGAAGGGTATGGCGAAGAAGGCGCGACGACTTACAAATGCGCCTGTCCAAATCAATTCTACTTGTCGCGGGATATGAAAACATGTATAGCCAACTGCACTGACGGCCAACATCGTTGTAATGGCAGAGACGAGAAATGCATTCCGTGGTTCTGGAAGTGCGATGGTGAAAAGGACTGCATGGATGGCTCAGACGAACCCGACACTTGCCCCGTTAGACATTGTAGAGCAGGTTCCTTCCAATGTAAGAACACTAACTGCACTCCGGCGGCGACCATATGCGATGGTACCGACGACTGCGGTGACGGCAGCGACGAGGCCGAGTGTCTACATGAGTGTCCTCTGCTAGAATTTAAATGCAAGACCAGCGGTAGATGCATATTAGATAGTTGGAAGTGTGACGGTGACACGGACTGCAAAGACAACAGCGACGAAGACCCGGCAATGTGCCACAATAGGCCGTGCAATCCGGACACCGAATTCTCCTGCAAGAACGGACGCTGCATACCTAAGTTGTGGATGTGCGACTTCGACAACGACTGCGGTGACGATTCCGATGAACCAGCGTATATGTGTCGTCAAAAGAACTGCACGACAGGCTGGAGAAGGTGTCCCGGACAGTCCAATTACCGTTGCATTCCGAAGTGGCTTTTCTGCGACGGCAAAGACGACTGCAGGGACGGCTCCGATGAACTGCCGGAGAACTGCCCCTCTTGCAACGGGGAAACCGACTTCACGTGTGAGAACAAACGTTGCATACCGAAACAGTGGCTCTGCGACTTCACTGACGACTGCGGCGATGGCAGCGACGAAGCGGAGTCGGTGTGCCAGCACAAGTACCGGGAGTGCTCCGAGTCAGAGTTCAAGTGCGGCAACGGCAAGTGCATTTCGGCGCGCTGGCGCTGCGACCACGAGGACGACTGCGGCGACAACACGGACGAGTCCGACTGCGGCGGCTTCAAGTGCAAGAACGGCACCTTCCAGTGCAAGTCGGGCCACTGCATCGCGGCCTACTTCAGGTGCGACGGGGACAGAGACTGCAGGGATCTCTCGGACGAGATCGGATGCCCGCCGCGATACCCCGGAGGCAGATACTGCCCTGAAAGCAGGTAAGGCTACAACACATAACATACAGGTTATAAACATTAACTGTTCATGCCAGGAAATCATCTCATTCCTTTCTGATTTCCTCGTGTTTCAAAATTTTTATTTTTATTTCTACTAATCCACGTTTTCATTTCAACTGTCATCTCATCATTGCTTGTTATCGATGGATGTGCGATATATATGGGAG
>DWTZ01000068.1:0-11522 GCA_018246075.1 Lamproptera meges | reverse complement strand
ATATATAATACATTAAGTTATAAAATTTAAATAAAAATTAAAATAATATATTACCGGTAAAATAAAACGAGATAGTTTAGTCCTCAACGAAACAAAAGTATTTCTACAGAAACTAGATGTATATTTTATACCGAGATTTACTTTTGTTTTGTAAATAAATTCACATAATAAAGATACAAACATCCCCAAAATATTTTTTTCTCACAGTGGAAACTTTTAGAATCAATGGGAACCCACTGGCTTAACAGTCAAAGTCACTAACCACTATACCGATCGGGTCATCCAATTTAATCACGGTTTTACCCATCAAGTTTTTATAATATAAATTGTAACGTACATACATATTAAGGTAATAATTCTGATACTGTAAATATTTAATATGCAGAAGGATTTAAATAATTTAATTAAAATATCCGAACGGTGAAAAACTTAAAAGATTGTTCGTTTTATGGCTACTTTAATATGGCTTTTAATAAAATTGCGAATTCAAGTATATCACGACATTCGACCTATTATACCATTGATTAAAGGCGTGGTTCTGGAAGTTCAATATTTTTTTAGAAAAAGGTCTTCTGTAATTGAAGCGAAAAATTTTGAGTAATTGCTTTTGAATTTTTTACTAACCTTACTGCAGTACTTAAATTGGAGCGTATGTATAGATTTTTATATTTATTTGTCATTATCTTCATATCTAATGGTGTATTTGCAATTTCGTTTTTTAGTTAGTAATTGTGGTATTAAACGTCCGCCGCTCACCTTATTTAATTTTTTTTTACGTTAAGAAGTGACGAAACGAGCAAGACTTTCATCTGATGGTAAGTGAAACCCCCTGCCCACAAAAAGTGTAGCATATCACGCCACAAGTCCGCTCTCTACCCTGAGACATGAGATGTTACGTCTCGTTTACCCAGTAAATACGCTGACTACAGTACCCTTCAAATCGGAACACAACAGTTCTTTCACACTAATGCTTTGCGGCAGAAATAGGCACCGCGGTGGTACTGCCCCAGACGGCCCTTGTAAATAGGGGACCTACCACCTACAAGGTGTCGATTTATTTACGTTTATCATTTTTAACAAAAAAAATTACAGTAGGAAGAGTATTAGTAACTGCCGCACTATATCTATGGTCTTTCTACCCATAATTTGCTCATAAACAACGACGTACAATCAGAGGTGTCAACGGGCAGCAAACACCAATGTTCATTATTTTAAAACAAGGTGTCGTTCATGGCGGTATACTTCTTCAATTGTTATTATCTTAATAGTGGATTGCTTTAGACAAATATCTTTAGCTTTCGAAAATTCAAAATATATAAACCTTTAAAACTGGACATCTTATGTTACACAAACTATGTAACAACTATGAGTATCCTAAACATGATGGTAAGAACTACTTCTAGAACGTGATTGAAAGTCCGAAATACAATGCGCTAGGATACAGAACATCTTAACACAAAAGTCAAGCACTATCCTCATTAAACGGCCATGGCAATTATGGTTTATTATGAAAGATGTCTTGGTTGTTGGTGCTTTTATGGATGGATTTTTAACATAGTTATTGAACATAGACTGTTATAGAAAGATGAAGAAAGATGAGGGTTAGACCTTAAAAATCCATCCATAAAAGCACATATGTATAAAATTTAAATACGTTAAACAAGCCCCTACCTTTAGATCGTTTGTAAAAAGCTTAAGTGTAAAAAACTGGCAATACAACAACTATTTATAAACGAACGTCTAATAAACGTTACTTGGTACACAAATATGTTCGAGAACGATCTCTGCTTGTAAACTATTAAAGGAATTAGAGGTTAAAGCGGGTAATTAGGGGAACAAACGATGAACACCTGCGTGCCGGAAACAAATAGGGGGAGGCCGGGCGGAGTGACGTTTAGTAATTAATGAGTGCCGCTAATTACGATCGCGCGTTTAGATGGACGACTGGTAATTATCAAATGTAACGAGTCAACAATGCGGCGAGCAGCTCAGTGGTACCTATGCCACGATATATAACAGGGTCTGGTGTCTAATACAGTGAATCACGAGAAATGTATTCACTTAACACAAGGGATATTTACATTGCAGTAGAATGTGATGTAACTGACCAAGCAGGTAACTGACGTCAAAGTCAGAATTTCTATGATTAAATTAAGGTTTTTTGCAGAAGCGACATGTCGATTTTTTCCTGTCTATTAGATGTTAGACTAACTCGGTTTCTAATTTTGTTTTTAATTTAGCTTTCACTTTGACAGACATGGGCAATGGTTTGCCATCGAGCGCGAAAGTAGCTTAAGCGCTTGCGCAGAAGAAGGTGGATGCCCTGAGGAATATAAACATTACCTACTACGCCACCTTTTTTTTACCTACAAGTAACCACTATGTGTGGTATGGAAAGAGTTGGACATAAAGTTTTAAGGAAATCATTATAATAAATACACACTATTACTGCCTCCGTAGCAAGTGTTGAGCTAAGAGCTTGAGCTTTAGAAACCTGAGATAGTGGGTTCTAATCTTGCAGGGAACCAATAGTTTTTCATTGTTGTGTCTAAGTTGGTTAGAACAATGCGAAATGATCACCAGGCAAGCTATAAAGTAAGATGATCCATGCCTCATACAGGCATGTAAAAACGGTTCCGCGTTTGCTCTCTCTCTGATCTGGTCGGTTATCCTGTGTGAGAGAGAGAGAGTACTAGTGTCGGAGTGTACACATGTGCAATATAACATCACGTGCGTTGCCTTATCTCTGATAGCGATCGGCCGCCGTATTCAAAATCTACTAGGAGGACATTATTGTATGATAATAAGTACTAGCAATTATTTATTTTCGACAGATTTTATTATTTCGAAAGTTGACTTAAAATTGTACTGTATATAATTGTGTGCAATTGTACTTGCCTGTCTATCCACACGTAACAATCATCAAATACTCAATATATTTAACGGTTATGAAGTAAAATAGGTTTGGTGTTAAAATACCTGCAGTTAGAAAAACAAGAATATGATAATAATAGATCAAATATATAATAAGAACAGTTTTAAAAGTAACTGTTACTTTTAAAACTATTATTCTCATACAAATCTGCTACTACACTAACATATGGTTGTATCGTCGATGAAATCATTGGTCAAATAAAAGTTAAGTTAAATCTATATTTGACATTTGATTGGTAGGATAGAAAACTAAATAGCAAAACACTTAATAACACTTTCAAATTACTGTCGAATGGATATTTGTAATCTAAATTTAATAAAAATAATATTATTATGAAACTATTATAAAACATCGTACAGACAAACAAACCCTGACAAGATATATGCAATGTATTACGTTTTTATATTAAAAGTTGTCGAAAGCATCTTTACGAAAAGGTTAACATGTTATATCCGCTTCCCGAATAGCTTTTTTACTTTAGCATTACGATACAATTTCCGAATACAAATATCAAAGAGTTTTCAACAGTTCCGGGACGGATTTAACGAGAGTGCGTCCATCTTTTATTTCTTGAAGGCTCAAAATGAGATTCTCGAATGTATCCCCCCGGGGTGAGGTGATTTGAATAATGGAAATAGTTTCGAGTTGGTTTGCTTTTAACTTTTACTTCGTGCAGGTACTTTTGAATATAAACAATGTATTAATCCAACAGGTACAATCAGTTTCACGTATCCCTTCGAATACATTAATGTGTAATAAGAGCTAAGTTCAATACTATGAAACTTCCTTTGTCACCGTTTAACGACTAAAACAGTGAGATCTTAGGAGGTACCAAGTTGGATGGTCAGTTCTGAAGTTATTTATGCCAACATAAAATATATAATACCAATAGAAAGTATTAATTCCTGTTTTTTTTTAAGTACACTAAGGTATACTTTTAATAAGGTAATTCTAGTAGGGTATACTGTTTTGTACATAAAGAAATTTAATTTATAATAAAAATAAGGAAATAGTGTGACATATTATACAGTTCTTATAGATTTTATCATGTTTTTGACACTACAATTATTTTTAAATATGCAAGACGTTTCAAATTCTTGAATCAGTCCCGTGAACTTCTGCCGATAAAATCTGTAACGTGTATCATGTACATATATATGATACATGATATCTACAGTCATGTATAGTATTGTGTAAATAACAAAAAGTATTACGAGACTATTTTTGAGGGATTAATATATGTTACTAGTTTACGGCTAACAACAGTCTCTTTTTTGTGGTGGTCTTTAGCGCTTTGATCTACGCATAGGCTAATGTTACAAATGATAACTTAGAACGTTAATGAGTCAACAACCTTCCAGCGTAAACTCGAAGCGCATATTTATCTAGCAAATATTAACTATATATGGGACGTTTTTGTAAAATATGTTTTGATTTATGAGGGGGTGAAAACAGGCCTTAAATGGCTTACACACGATGTTGCTTGAAAGTCCTGTAAGCTTGGCTAAACTTGGTTTGACACATTACCGCGTCTCTAGATAAAGAGTCAAAGTAACAGCTGTCGTGTTTTAAATATACCACAAAATTTGAAAAAATTGTGAATATTTGAAAACGATGCATACTAGGAATGCAACATGAAAAAATATAACACCCGAAATGTTGATAAAATTTAAGTAGCTATATATCGTTTGAATTTCTTAAGTTGAAACGTTATATTTAACCTCCGAAAACCTGAAAATACGCAACAAGTTCTGCCTTAAAGTTAATTACATTAAAAGCTGCGCCTTCCAACTGGAGGGTTGGAATTAAAACCGGCAGAGTTACGGTGACCGTTTACTTCACACGTGTGCTGTTTCGGAGGCAGCTTATGCGGGCGTTAGTACTTAATGGCCAAGGCGCTTGTGACTTATTGCCGAGGCGTGCCTTAACTAAATGTTTGCTCTCATATATATTCTTTATTATTTTTCTTAACTTTAATGTGCATTTCTGTTTTAAACGCAAAATTATTTAACGACTGTAGATAAATTCTATACTGTGTTTGGTTTTTCGAAACTGTTGTAACGGGCTAATAGGAGCGTTTATGTATATATGCCTTATATTTATGAAGTATAAATTATTTATATTAATAAAACTTTTGTAAGACAATGCATTAAATATATATATTTTACTAAGATACGTGAAATGTTAACAACACGCACAAGTCGCAAATCGACCGCAAAGTTAACCCACTCGTTCTTTGACGTACCTCCGATGGCACCAATACCGATTTCACGTGAGTTCATATGTTTTTATTAACTCTTTGTTATTTTGGTATGGTACTGTAAGATTAATTTCAACCTATTAATTGGTTAGAGAAGCAGGCTAATAAGCACATATGCTTTCAATGCTTCTCCACTACTATTTTATATAATAGATTACTTACATGCAACCTTGCATAAAAGAGAAGGTCATGCAAATAATTATAATCTAGGATTTTTTGTGAATAGATTCGAAGCCGTAAATTCCTATAATTTATCAATAAAATCTCTTTTACTGTGTCTTCTATTTTTATTTCTATTAGAACATTATGATTTCGAATTAGCACCCACGCTCACTTCATCGCTTTTAAAATAACACGCGTGAATAAAAATAATAACACACGATGACGTTTATTGTGGAACAACAAATTTAATTGAAACATATCAGCGCATGTGGAATCGTCAAAAGATAGCAAAAGCTAATGACTAAAGGACGTTTATCATAATCCCTCAAAGGCTCACCTGGCTGTTATAAAGACGCTATCAAGTGGATCGCCAAAGCTCGTTCAACAAGTAAATTGCTCCGACAAATACTGGAATTATCAATGGCCCGCCGACTTGTATTAATTAATCTCTTTGATATCATGCCACGGCAAATTAATGTCTTCCCAACCGATTGGAAACTTGTTTTTTTTTTAATTTTTTCTCATTACGGATTTTCTGTACCTTTTGAACAGATTACAGATATTGTATTTAATAAAGGACCTAGTTTATTGTCTAGAGAAAGTAATAAGCTTACACTCATGGGTGTTATCAAGATTTTGAAATTTGTTGATTTCTATACATAATAAATTAAGAACTAATGCATTTTTAAGAATTTACAACACAATAAATGTGTAATCGTAACTTATTATACAAATCCGATGACCTAACAAACACATTACCCATCGAATTTTCAATCTACGTAATAATATTGGACATATCTAAAGCACCCGATTCAACAATCTTCCTTCTTCGATAACATCCAATAATATCCACCTGAGACCTTCGAGGACTATCCACATAATATCGTATTCATATGTGTTTTTATCGAAATCACTATATTACTCCCGATTCCATGGTAACGTCTCCTCCAATGTTCCGAGAAGCAATATTTGAATGAAACACAAAGAAAATCAACGTACCCTGCAACGTATAGGTCCGCCGTGGCATGAATGCCGAAACCGAATTACAATTAGGCCCTTATGTAAGCCAGCCATGCTCGCAGCCTTTGAGCCGAGGGGTCGCGGTATCAATACAAAAGGTAGCATTCAAATATATTTTATGAGTGTTTCGGAAAACTTTAATATACTATCCTTAAAGACCCGCTTGGTCTAGTGTTAAGTGACCCTGACTGTTGCGAAGGGTGTAGGTTTGATTCCCACCACATATTGTGTGTCCTTTAACAACATACATATTTAACAATATTACAACACACTAAATGTACTTTTGTCCGGTTTTTGCGTTTTATTCGCGACGTTTCGGACTCTTCCATGTTTACGGGCGTAATGAATATACTATGGTTACAGGCATACAAGATTAAATTTATTAAAAAAAATGCGAAAAAACTGCACTAAAGTGGAGTCAAATTATTGTAATCGCGAAAGTATGGAAGTAAAATTTCAACAGTCAAGTGGTTATACAAGTAGTTATTCGACAAAGTATCAATTCTTAAAAAATATATACTTAAAAGATTTCGTACTGACTGAACTTGTATAACAAAACACCGTTGCACAATTAACAAAGAACAACATCAGTTTGACTATGAAACTAGAGTCTTTTTCTAACATCAATCTGAATTAGTATTAACTAAAATCATCATTTTCAATACAATTTTTAAAAAGATCTGACTTTTTTAAAAATCATCGTTTTCAACCTTTCAAATTAGAAGGTAAACTGGGATTGGGTGTCGAATACGAATGTACAGATTTACGATTCCGAGGGCGATTAAAGTTCGAAATCTCGTTTGGTGTTACAAACGATGACGTCACAGTTTACGAGTTAGGAGCAATCGGCAGAGCATAATTGAGAGGTAACTGTATTATATGTGTTCATAAAATCAAATTCGATGTTATTCGAATGACGCTTGCTTCAAGCAAAACAATAATGCGGTTTTATGTTCGTCTTTAGTGTCGTTACGCAGTGGGAAGATTTGTTCGTTTGTTTTAAATAGGCTCCAAAACTATTAAAACGATTCGAAATATTCTTAAATCATTAAAACCTAAGGGATGTGACGACCCCACCGCCCACTTGACTGCAGAACTGCCTTAGAATGGGAGTAAGGTAGATCTGCAGTACAAGTGCAATCAGTCAATTGCCAATCCGCCTGCTCAGCGTGGCAATTATGAGCAATAGCTTTTCAATGAACTCCAACAAGCGGCCTCGGCCGATTTGGCGTTCATTGAAAAAGGCCTATGTCCAGCAGTGGACGAGTAAAGCCTGATGATGATATACAAATAAGTGTTTAGAAGCTCAGTAATAGAAGAATAATGAAATATATAAAAATAAATGTGATAGAAGGAAATATGTATATATATATATATTTATACATACATAAATGCCCGTTTCTTATAAAGTATATGCTGACGAGACGCTGGTAATCCACAAAAAGTAGTATACGAACAGTATAAACATCAGCAACGATAAATTTGTGAACTGTCACCTTGTTTATAGATTATATTTAGCTTAGTGGCTCATGTTTTTCCTTGAATACAGATCGAGTAATTTAAGTAACTTTTTGAGTTGCGCAAATACGTCTGCGTAACAAATTAATTTTGAAACAATTTCACAACGTTGCGTCATAAGTGAAACGAGCTCAGTATTCAATATTTTACACTGAAATATTGTAATGAACCCAATACTATTATATTAATACAGTGCAGCGCAGTTATAAAAAATAAAAATAAAAACATTTTGATACATTTAATAGTCATCTTTGAAATATATATGTTTTAGCAAAAAATATATTTTATCCTCATACATAAAGAGAACTACCACGTTCTAAATTACCTTTACGTTGGTATAATAAAATTACGTATTAGCATTTCTCGCCTTCAGTTGTTTATTTTCACATTCACAAAGAAAAATCTTGTAGCAAAAATCAATATTTTGTATTCCCAAAAATATGTATTCCTTATATTAAACTACCAAAGATATTCTGATTATGTACTCAATCTTTATATTTATTTGTCATTGTTTTCTTTATGATGGAACGGAATAAGGAAGCAGATTGACGCGCCATTTTGATTTATCGTAATGCGTGGTCTGCGGCTGACATAGGCTCTTTTTCCCGCGCTTTTGTTAACACGACATACTGTAATTTATGGTAATACGTCATGATGTTTTGTTTATTAAGTCATGAAATAATAAATCCTTTAAGTTATATTCTAGTGTAACGTTTCATTCTTCTAATCATACCGAAATCAACTCAATTGCAGTTTTAGACAATGCAACTAGCATTGGACCACGTAAACTTAATTCGATAGAAGTATTAAATGACGTCGTATTTAAAGACTTTTACCTTGCAAAATCATATCGATTACAATAGTATTAACCGGGACTAGCTTTTTGAACTGTTTATCTATGTATACGCCATATTAAATATAATACATTTAAGCGAATACTAATAACACAAATGTGCCATTCACCAGCCATCTAGCTTTGATTAGTTTGGAACTCGATGGAGTTGTTTTATCGTCCTAATATATTTTTTTCTGTTTCTGATTAATATACGTTATTTTCGCAGATAATTGCTTGATTTATTTTGCACATATTATAAGTAATAGTGAAAATGTACCGATTAGCTTAAGAAAAGGCACCAACGCAAAAACAACAAGACAATAGTAAAGGTCAGGTAGGCAAGACCCGATCTTCATAGCTAATGGATGTGGGGTCAGTCTTGGTACAGGTCAATGTTGCATTGTTATGTACATACGTGACGTGGTTTCTGACGTCTTGACTGACCTTGCCTCATCTGTTTATGCAAATAATAATTATGGTATTACATACCGTAAATTAAGCATTTGCCATAGTTCTGAAATGTTAATCTGCCATTTTTACTTTATAAGTTATGAATGTATAAATTCTTTTTCAATTGTTTTATACTGTTAGCTAGCAAATATTTTTGTTTAAGCAAATGTTGTCTATAAGAATACTGAAAGGTTGTTATTTTTTTAAGGTGTAAGCAACTCAGCATAAGGTCTGGGATCGCCGGGGTAAGTCTAGTTCTTCTACTATGTGACTTCTTAAAGTAATCTGTTTCAAATTTGTCATAAATATTGTTAATAATAAGCTAGTGTCATATGCATTTTTAAAAATAAAATAAATACATTTAAAAATTACATCGATCGATAGACATTTAAAAATACAAACGATTGGTTTCGAACGTAGTGGCATATAAAGGGAGAGTTTCAAGAAAAGAGAAAGGGAAAGACCCTAACAATAAGAATAGTTACTTCGTCTTTGTCTTTCTATAGGACTTTATGTACACAAGTACTTTATTCGAGTGTAGTGTCTTTAAGTCAACTGTATGATTCCTTTTACGCACCTCATAATAGTAAGATGCTATTTAGAATTATTATATTTTTTAATGCCTGTATCACACTGGCAAAAAAAAAGTTATATACAGCCAAATAAGGAAGATTTTACAAGATATGAATGTAATGGACATTGTTCATTCGGTTTTTTAAAGAGACTTTAGACTTATCACGCTAGACGACGCCAGATCTCATCAATAAGGTTACAAGTCCGAGAATATAAGCTTGTCAGCCTTAATGATAATGCAGTAAATCTTTTTAATTAATGTAGAAAGTCATTTAATAATGAATCGATTTCAAAATCGAACTCTGATTTGCCCCCGAATTTAACGTCTGAAAAATAAGGCCGAATGTATTATCCGATCACTATGCGTGTCATTCTTTTTTTGATTAATGTGTATGACACGTTACGTAAAGAATCTGTCGAGTCTAAAAAACTATCCGCTAAAGGCGTCACGTTACCTAGACGTGGACTCCGGGAAAGCGGTTCGTTAGCGTGTCATTGCGATTGGATGTAACAATTTAATGGTGTATCGTGCCGCCAGTGATGAATTGTTGGTTGCGGTTTTATTTATTTTAATATGTCTCTGTAGCGTTGTTTATCATTTAATTGTTTGAAGCATAAGCTGTGTTGTCATTTGTTGAATTTAAATTTAAACGTAAATTAGTCCTAAAAGGGTTATAGCATTTAGCAGAGTAATTGGGATAATTGACAAAAACTTTTAACTAAGCTAAATTAAAGTACACAGATACCAGATGGTAGTTTCATTGTTGATGAAACTACCATCTTATCATAAATGGAACAAATCGTTATCATGTCAATAGACACTGTTCATGTGTATCGACTGAAAACCCAATAATTATTTTGTTTTAAATCACACGATAACCTTAATAAATAATTCATTATTTTATCATTAAACAAACATCGTCATGTTAGTCGTATTTAAGCGATCTACGAACGACCCGTCTAAATGATCCTACAATAATTGCTAACATTCGATCCAAGATGGTGACACCAATTTCAATCAGTTTTCGCGCGCAATCGCAGCCCAGTCACGGATACAAGGAAGGCTGCGTTCGGAAGTGCACGTCTCCCGCCATGAGAACCGATGCTATCTGCGTCCCTCTCGCGCACACGTCGCTTGATCTCAACGAAAGCGCTGCCATAGACAGGGTTACCAGAGACAACTGGAGGCAAAGATGTCATGTTATGATTGTTTTTCGTAATAGCTGATTTTTCTAGATCTATGGCTGGTAATGACTATATTTAAATAACAATAAAAACACTGAAAACATTTTGCTTTGTTAGTATAGTCTTATTGGTTCCAAAAAAATTAACTCATTCCTTTAATGTAATAGAATATAATGAGATAAAATATGTTTGTTAAATATTATTTGCCGATTTTTAGACTATTCACGAGTTCAACGAAAAGTAGTTTTCTAGGTCACTTCATGACAAAATTATCTTGTTTTTAACCTTTATTCAATGGACTTTAGGATTATCTAGTGTAAAAGAATTCAATTCCTACGAAACGCTGTAACTGTGTTACTTGACATGATATTATACATAAATGAAATAACAATTTTTTCTTTAATTTATAAAGTTTGGCGTGATTGAATGTCGGTTCTTTTAAAATGAGTAGAGTCATTTAACAAGCAGTAAGTTTCGTGTATAATAGTAAAAAGGGAGTTGTTTCGGACACGTTTTTAATTATTTATCCGTTGAATAATATGAATTTAAAGTACAAATTTTGCAAATCATTGTAACTCCATACC
>DWTZ01000067.1:0-11525 GCA_018246075.1 Lamproptera meges | reverse complement strand
AAATATTATTACCGCACACAAAATATCATGAAGCTACCTTTACAAAATCCCTTATGACAGTAATGATCATTGGGACAGTCAGTTTTACGTCTACATGTTATTTCACGAAGCCGACATCCCTTTTCACTTGCAGCATTGCCTGTGTATCCGTTTTTACATTTACATTGACCCATGTGCCTAGCAGCAACACATTCAGAATTGGGACCACATTTGATGCTCTCACAGGCATCTAAAACCAAACACAAGTATGCATTAATTTAGATATAGTTTTGAACGTGTATATTTTAAAAAGGCTGCAATTATTTTTGTGTTCCAATTCAAATTAATAATATTTGATAACTAACCTGTACACTTTCGCGTACCGTCAATTACAGTGCATCTACTGACTCCTGGGCAATCTCTATTAAATCTGCACTCCGGTGCTTTTCGACATTCTTCTTCATACGGATTACCGATTGTTCCAGGGGGACATGCGCATTGGGCGCGATTCCGATGGTTACGACATTCCGCTCCATTCCCACAAGGGTTAGATGAACACCAATTAATT
Organism: Lamproptera meges; assembly: GCA_018246075.1. Classification (NCBI taxonomy): domain Eukaryota; kingdom Metazoa; phylum Arthropoda; class Insecta; order Lepidoptera; family Papilionidae; genus Lamproptera; species Lamproptera meges. Next base: position 10,978 of record DWTZ01000067.1, on the reverse strand, counting down.
CCTATACAACCTTTAAGCGGATCTCCTGTATATCCAGGTTGACAATAGCAAGTGTGAGTATGTTTCTCAGAGGAACAAATTGTATTATCTCCACAATTATTTTGTAGTAAGCAAGCAATTTTGCACATATTATTATCACAAATTTTGTCATCAGAACAGTCTGAATTTGTAGAACATTCTATTTTCTTACAACCTTGTACTGGGTCACCAAAGTATCCTTCCTTGCAGCTACATGTAGGTTCATGCGACCTGCCGATGCATACGGCATATCTTCCACATGGATGATCATCGCATACTTTTATACATTGAGCTATGCCGTCTGCGGTAATAGAGCATTGTTCATCTTTGTCACAATTTTCATGAGAATAACATAAAATATCTTTAGCACAAATTCGATTTAAACAGAATTGAGATTCAGGGCAGGTATCATTTGTTGTGCAAGTCATCCGGCAGGTGTCTTGAATACATACTTGATCTTCTAAACAATCTCTAGAATTTTTGCAAATTCCTAAAAATTAAAACCAAACATTAATAGAGCTCTTCTGCTCTGCATAGCATTAATTAGAAAAAAATGGTAATATATTCTACTTCATCATATGTAGTTTAATGCTTACCGGCACATAAATTATCGACACATTTCGTTCCAGAGGAGCATTTACTGTCATCAGAGCAATATTGTATAGGTACACAGCCAAGTACGGGATCGCCTGTATATCCTGATGAACAAGTGCAATGTCCTATATGGTTTCTTGAGTAGCAATCCGCATTTTTCCCGCAAGCACGTGGAATACTACAGGAATCTTTGCATTTGTAATTGACACAAGCATTTTCTAATGCGCAATCCGTATCTGTTGTACACTCAAACCTAATACATTTCGTATAAGGATCGCCTTCGCTATTTGCAGGGCATTCACATGAAGACTCATGCTTAACCACATTACAAATTGCATTTTCACCACAAAGCGACTTTTCGCATGGATCAATGCACTGATTTTCAAAACATTGGGTTTTCTCTGAACAATCATCGTTAGAAGAACACTCCCCTGGTAACTTACAACGGCCATTATTCGAATCAAGTACTGTACCATTGATACAATTACATTTATATGAACCAAGATTATTTTCGCAAGCTGCGTTTAGTGGGCATGGGTCAGATTCACATTCATCAACATCATTACAGACGCCATTAATTAATTGAAATCCACGTTGACAAAGGCAAAAATCTTTGTGACCGTCAATACTACACGTACCACCAATACAAGAGGAGTCATCGCACTTATCTGAAAACAAAAAAATATTAGTATCTCCGTACACTCGTCAATGGTAGTAACAATATTACCTAATAATATATAGTAATAGACGAACCTGTGCATTTATTGTTCTTTTCGTTGCATTTTTTGTCATTTGGACAGTCAAAGTCATCGATGCATTCTACTTTAAAGCATCCTATTTTTCTGTCAAATGGATTACCTATGTGTCCTTTTTCACACGCACAAGACATGCGATGTTTGGTAACTGAACAAATTGCATTTTTTCCACATGACGTTGTATTACAGGGATTAGAACATTTGCCTTGTATGCAAGCAAGAGACTGTTCACATTGCAAATCACGACGACATTGATTGGGTAATAGGCATCCCATTTTATAAGGGTCTCCGATGGCTCCGGTAGGACAGACACATTTATAAGAACCATGTGAATCGAGACATTGTGCTGATGGGTGACAGGGATTGTTGACACATTCATTTATATTTATACATTCACCATTAAATAGTTTAAAACCGCTAGTACAGGTGCATTGTTCTAGCTCACAAACTTGACTATTTAAACAGTCCGAATCAGTTTTACAACCGGGAATGCAAATACCAGAATTGCAATGTTCACCGTGCAGACAGTTGCTACTAGAATGGCATATTTTATGGCAAATATTATCGTTACACTTTTCCCCCATGGCGCATCCAGAATTTTCTTGACATGGGACTTGACATAATTGACCAATACACATGTGATCTGGCGGGCAATTTGATGTTCGAGTACAAGTAGAAGGCTTTCTAACGCATCCTTGCTGTGGTGTTGGTGTACCCTCAAAACCTGGAGGACATTCACATTTAACACTGTGATTAATTCTTGAACAAATGGCATTAGGTCCACAAGCTCTTGTAGCTAGACACGGATTCGAGCATTTATTGTTTACACATGCTTCATCACCCATACAATTATCGTTATTTCTGCATCCAATAATACATTGTCCTCCAATACAGGCCTGTCCAATGCCACACTCAGAATTTTTATTACATTGAGTTATACATAAGTTTTTAATACACACATCGTCAGGATCACAATGACTAGAGTTACTGCATGCAGCGAAACATTGACCATTATAACACGTATCACCATCACAGTCGTTTTCATTATGACAAGCTGTGATCTTTCTCTTGCAAGAATTATTATATTTAGATTTCTCATAACCGTCAACACATGTGCAGATTGCCTTACGGTCTATAATTTTACAAACTGTATTAACTCCACAGGTTCCGTCACATATATTGACGCAACGATTATTAATACAGGCAGCTTCCGGTGGACAATCGTGGTCTCCATTAGTACATTCATTTTGTTTTTGGCACCCTGTAATTTTCGGGTCCCCAACCAAGCCATCAGGACATTTACAAATGTATGATGAATGAGAAGGTTGGCAAATAGATGTTGGGTGGCATGGATTAGGATTACAAAATTCAATTTTCCTGCAACTTACTTCTGGAATCGGATCAGGCTTATATCCATTGGGACATAAACAACTAATTTTGTGATCCTCAGCAATGCAAACAGCGTTTTCACTACAAGAATCGTTATTACAAGCATTTACACAAGTATGCGTCATACGGTTGCATAGCTCTTGTGGTAAACAATCAGCGTTATAGATGCAAGGGACTGCTTGACATCCTTTTTCCAAATCATTTGGATCACCAGTAAAAGGTCCCGATGGGCACTGACATTTTGCAATATGATTGTTTGTTAAACAAATTGCATTTGGACCACATACTAACTGTTGGCAAGCAGGTACGCACTTCTTTATGTTAGCCTCGTTTTTACATGTTTCACTTTCCCTACACTGTGCATCGGTAGTACATTGATTTTTATTCAGTGGTACGCATCCATCACGGTCATTTGGATTTCCCATATAGCCATCTGTACACTGACATTGGGTCTTGTGATTTTTTGTCGTGCATTTAGAGTTTTGCGGGCATGAAAACATAAGACAGTTGTCTGTGCATTTCTGGACACCTAATACATCTTTTTGACAAGATTTATCATCGTCGCAATCGTAATCATTTTGACAATCAGGGGTGGAAGGTTGCTCGCAGCTAGAAATTACAGGATTCCATAAATAACCCTCTTTGCAATCACAACGTGCGTTATTATTAACTACTCTACAAACTTCATCAGCACTGCAGGCCACAGTGGAGCATAAATCGGTACATTTCATTGTTCCATCTCCGAGTAAACAAATTTGTGGTTCAGCACAATCGCTATTTACGTTACACTCTATTTCTTGTGGTTCCTGTTGTAAATGGCACCCAGATTTAATGTCATTTGGCTTCCCTACATAACCTTCACTACAAATACAATGGGCCTGATGGTTTGCACTAACGCATAAAGAATTTGGTCCACATTGCAACTTACTACATGAATCGACACATTTTCTTACATTTTTGCTTAGTTGTAAACAAATTTCATTGTCTTTACAATCGCCATCTGATGTACAAACTTCATCAAAACTGCAACCTTGATGAACATCATTTGGATTTCCTTTATATCCAGGTAAACAAACACATTGTCCTTCTTCGCATATTGCATTGCGTCCACAAATAATTTTTCGGCAAGCATCAACACATAAAGATTTTTCGCAATAATATCCGTTTGGGCAAGTATTATTTTTAGAACATGTGCAAATTGTACCATCACCACATTTTGACACAGCTACTTGTGTGCATAGTTCATAAGGATTACCGAAATACCGACTTTTGCAAATACAGCTATAACTGCCTGGGGTATTAATGCATATAGCATTTTCAGCGCATGGTTTAGTACTGCATTCATCTATGTCAATACATTGCAAATTTGGATTTCCAATATATCCCGGTGGACAAAGACACTCTACGTGTGATTTTGTCTGTTGACATACAGCATTTAGCCCACAAGATGCTTTAGCACACGTTATTTGTTTTCTAGGTAAACATTTAGAATACGGGTTTCCTGTGTATCCTTTATCGCATTTGCAAATATTCGTTGAACCATAAACACAGTGTGCGTTTTCAGTGCAGCTAGGATTACAATCAGGAGGAGAAACCGCTAAAAAAAACGCATCGTAAATTCAAGTCCTTCCATAAACTTAAGAAAATAAACTACTTAAATATTTATTCAACTTACGTGGCATACAGAGTAGATCAGGATTTCCGATAAAAAAAGCATTACAAACGCAACGACCACTTTGTTCATCACATGAAGCGCCAACGCCACAAACAACATTTTCACATCGTTGACGACATCTACCAGACAAACAAGTGTTAGGTTCTTCACAAGGGATTCCAGGTCCGCAAACATCTTGTCGGCAGGCACCACCAGGGAATGGATTACCAACCATACCCTCTGGGCAAACACACGTTGGACCATCTTTGGCTATTATGCATAAAGCAGCTGTAGCGCAAGAATAGCTGTCGCAGCCTTAAATTTGAAAAATAATAACTTATTAGTAATATAAAAAGTGCAGTAATTATTTAAAATGATTAATAAATTCAGAACGTACCAGATATGCATTTTCCACCCTCAGGCTTAGTGTATCCAGGGTTACAACGGCACCACGCAGCATGATTCTCAACTTCACAAAAAGCATTAGACCCGCAGGTTACGCTTGTACACGGAGATATGCATGTACGGTTTACACAAGCAAGATTATTAGGACATTCGTCATCTGAGCTACACAGCTGTTTTTGTGATGGTCCTATTTCCAATATACCTTAAATGTAAAGAAAGGGTATTAATATAACTTAAATATTAAAATGCAAAAGAAATAATTTTTATTTTAAACTTATTATACTTACATCCATTTCTGTAGGGATCTCCTACCATGCCTTGTGGACAAACACATTGGTAACCACCTTTTTGATCATGACAAATTGCTGCATAAGCACATGGAGAACTGTGGCACTCGTTTCTATTTGTACAGCCGGTGTATGGATCACCTTCGTAGCCGGTCATACACATACATCTGGGTGGATCACTGGGAGTGCATTTTGCATTGATACCACAAATAAACCGTTCACATGGGCTTTTACATTTCTGTCCATCTGTTACATCTAAATAAAACGGTGGAGGGCAAACACAATTTCCTGGTTGAATGCATTTCTCGTTTGAAACGCAGTCAGAATCACTTATACATTGCTTTTGATTCAAAGTACAGTGTCCAGATATTGGATCTGTGCTGTAACTTTTAGGACATTTACACGTAAAAGAACCAATGGTGTTGATGCACTCTGCTCCAAAACCACAAGCCGGTTGACCAGACAAACATTCATCGACATCTTTGCAATCCCCTTCACTTGATTGAGAATACCCAGAGGGGCAGGCACAGTAGCTAACAGTTTCCGAAATTATAATACAATCTGCTCCATTTCCACATTTGTTTTCTTCAGCACAGCCTGAGAGAACGCAATTTCCATTAACAATTTTATATGGTGGATGACATTGGCAACTGACGTCGTTGCACAGTTCACAAAGAGTATATGGATTTCCACTATATTCCGAAGGGCACTTGCACTCATAACTCCCAGGAAGATTTTTGCATATCGCGTTAAAACCACATGGGGAGCGACCATACAAAATACATTCGTTGATGTCTTCACATAACCCTGTTTCTTTGCTACGAGTAAACCCTTGGGAACATATACAGACATTTTCATTATCATGGACAACACATTGTTCCCCCTGACGGCATGGATTTGTGTTACTACATTCTGTCGGCTGTTTACTTGAAATACAACCATCAACATATGGGTCACCACTAAAGGTACCAGGGCATTCACATTGGAAATGCCCTGGAAGGTTTTTACAAACTGCTCCGACCGCACAGGGATTAGCATCACATTCATTAATGTCCTGACATCCATTATACGACGATGGGTCACCAGTAAATCCGTTACGACAAGTGCATTGAGCAATTTGGTCACTTAATAAACATTCCGAATTACTTCCACATCGTAACGCCTCACAAGGATCTATAAAAAAAACATATTTTTATCATTGTTTTGGTAATAAGAAAGTTATACAGAACAAATCAATATTATAGAATATCTTACGGCGGCAATCATTTCCAACGTTTGGATCAGGGCAGACACATCTAGCGTTTGGATCGCAAACTGCGTTTCCAGGACAGTCGTTATCAATTTTACATTTTAAAATTTCTGAACATCGGACATGTGGATCTGGATCAGGAACGGTACCATCAGGACATACGCAAGAATAAGAACCTACTTGATTTAAACATTCTGCATTAATTCCACAAATATTGTCTGACTGGCACTCATTGATATCGAAGCATTGTTTATAAGCGTCCCCAGAAAACCCGTCCGGACACTGACAAGTGAAACTTCCTAATGTATTTGAACAATGAGCATTTTCTCCACAACGTCCTACTTGTCCCTGTGATATATCACATTCATTAATATCAACACAACCAGCGGCAATATCTGTTGGCATATATGTCCAGCCTTCTTCACAAACACAATATGCGTCAGCGCCATTAGGTTTGCAATAGGAATGCTCTCCACATTTAACATCTTCACATGGTGCACGGCAAGCAATTTTTGGTGGTGTTCCAATAAAACCATTAGCACATTCGCATTTGTAGCCACCTAAAGTATTCATACATATACTGTTGTCTCCACAAATTGAAGAATCAGAACATTCATCTTTATCTTCGCATACGGCTCCCTTAACATTGAATCCCTCTTTGCAGAAACATTGATTTTCAATGCATTCAGCGTTGTTAGTGCAATCAAAATTAGACTTACACAGTATATTGACATCCACCTGCAAAATCGTTTAATTAAAAACTGAACCTTAAAGAATGATTGATAACATTATCAATGAAACATTACCTGTTCACAAGCAATTTTGGCGTCTGGTTTGGCTCTATAACCTTGCGGGCATAAACAATTGTATCCCGGGGACGTATTTTCGCATATTGCATGTAGACCACATGGGCGCTCGAGGACTGCACACTCATCCATATCAGTGCATCCATTTTCGGAGCGTGCATCGCCCGTATATTCGGGTACACATGTACAAACGAAGCTTCCGATAGTATTGGTGCATATGGCGTTGGCGCTGCATGATTTTTCGCTATTCTTACATTCATCCACGTCTGGTATAACAAACAACTTACGTCTTATTAACGTTCCCTTTCGTGATAAAAACCAAATACGTACGTTTTTACATTATATACTCCGACAGCCACTACGAAGAAATAGAGACAGCCAAAACAACATTTACATGAAAGAAAGACAAGATTAACCGTGAAGTCAAGATCAAGATGATGCAGGATAATAAAAATTCCTATACAGAAACCAGCAAGAGTTGGAAGTGAAAAACTGCTATGTAACAAAGCAGAACACATCAATATGTCCATTGAATGTCGCCCTGTGGTGATGTTTATAAATTCATCTGAAATTTGTTGAAATAACATTGTTGAAAAATATTTAGACGTGTTTTTATGTTAGTAAAAGCGTGAGGCTACCGCTTGAATTAATGCGGCAGTATCGGCGGAATTAGTCAAACGCTTAAATTAGAAATCATGAAGCGTTAGACCAGAAACATGATGAAGCACGAAGAACACAGAGCAACACCGCTAATCACTTACCTATGCATTCTATGTCAGGGTTGCCTTGGTAACCTGGTGGACACACACAGCGATGAGCTCCAGGTAAATTTTCGCAAAGAGCACTGCGACCACAAGACACTCGCGCGCATTCATCAAGATCGTGGCAGCCGACGCGTGGATCACCCTCATATCCCGGCAGGCAGCTGCATTCGTAACCGCCAGCTATGTTGCGACAAACAGCATTGGCTCCGCAAGCATCGCCGCTCTCACACTCATCCACGTCCATGCACTGAATTTAAATAAAGAAAAATATATGACATCTTCCTTTAAAATCATTAAATAAGGATGTCATATATATGTCTAAAACATATACGTTTACAACTAAATTATGTAACTGTCAAATTATAAATAAAACACACACATACATAACTGTCGAAAATTATTGAGTTCTATATACGGTTTACTTACTCCATCAAATGGATTTCCGGTATAACCAGCTTCACAGGCGCATGTGTAATTGCCAGGATAGTTTTGACAGACGGTGTTAGCACCGCATGCCCCAGGCCGGCGGCATTCGTCGATATCTAGGTATAGATAAACAATTTTTGTCGAATTTTTAATAAAAAATGAAAATCAATATTTTTGTTGGCTATGAGTTAAAACATAATTACTCATCTACTACATTGAGACATAAAGATACTAAGTTATAATTTATTTAAAAACAAAGTTTCTAACACTATTTGTTACGAACTGATATTAGCTTATATCTCTTTCTTACCTCGACATTCTTCTTCGCCGTCCCCTTCGAATCCACGATTACACTTGCAAATAAAATGGGCTGGTAAATTACAACACTCAGCATTTTTTACGCATCTGGATGATATGGCCGGGTCTTCACATTCGTTTATATCTTGAATGAAACAAAATACAACTTAATATTAACATTTATTAACGAAATGGATGTAAGCATTTTTGTAAAAAGTACAAAAAAATTATAAACAAACCTATTGTAGGGACTCACCTCTGCAAGTAAATCCATCCCCTTCGTAACCCGGGAAACAAGAGCACTGAAAGCTGCCTACGGTGTTTGTACAGTGAGCAAAAACATCACAGGGTCTATCCTTGCATTCGTTTACATCTGTAATACAATCGTAATCGTCACAATCGTAAAAGCACTGTAAATGAATATATTACTAAAACATAAATTTAATTTATATAAATTAAATTCATTAGCACGACGATTAATCAACAATTTTTAGTCATTCCTTAATAATAGAACTTTAACACGACTTACCGAGTTCTTGACAGTTGCAGCCGCCGTAACCGTCGTTGCAATGGCACACGCCGTTAAGACAAGCACCATTTACACAACGCGCGCCATCATCTTTGGTACAGTCGTCTAGAAAAGGTTTGATAATAAGGCAATAAATAAAAATAATTACGTTTATCTGTTTAACCATCGAAAATATTGTGACTGAATCTACAATAACACGACAAATACTTTCGTCGTAAATGTATGGGAAGCCATACATTTACGACGAAATATAAAAATATGAAAAAATTATTTTGACATGTGTCTTTTTAAATTAAGTTATCAATAGGAGAAAAAACTCACCTGTGCATTTCAACTCTGTTCTTAGTTCGTCGGATGCCTTGTAGCAATCAGGCACGCCATCGCACAATTTAGATAATTCATACAACTGTAATAATTGCGTTGATTCGTTTACTTGACAACCAAAATAGCCGTCTTCTAAATTTAAGAAGAATACTTCTCGTTTTATGCCTAAACCTATTCCATACTGGCTTTGCGTCGCTACCTGTAAGTCAATAATATTGTGAAGAAATAAAGAAAAAAGTTGACAGAAATATGACAGAATAATGCTAAAGAACTAAACTGAACGAAGATTTTTGAAGTAACTTACATTTGTCGTTAAGACTATGAGCGTCCAAACCACGAGTGGCAAGTTGGTTATATGCATTTTCTCTGTAACAACGAAAAAAAATAATAATTAAAATACACATTGCAAGACCATAAATTATTTCTACGTCATACTGTAATTGTACAGATCAAGTATATAAACATCAAAAGACTGCTAAAAGCCTCGATTTTCCTTCCGAATTATTCGCAACTTGTCAGGATAGACTTCTGTAGACGTAACGCGCACAAATGAATCTCACTGAGTACGCCTCTACAGGCTTTGAAACTTATTGCAGTAAAATGAAGGCTTCCTTAGTACCTAAAAGTTGGATTAGAGCTTTTACTCTTTGTAGGCGGCCTGTGACAGTTTTCGGAGGTGGTGCTTTCACCCCTATATTATTAGAAAATTAGCTGCTGAGCGGCCGGTAATAGGATTCTAACCTTACAGAGAGTGACTGCAAAGGTTGTGTCGGGTTTTTCAAAAACAACGGTGACGCAACACACGCCCTTTTGAAGACACTAGGGCCCTTAAAAACTAGATCGCCGAAGATTGTAAAACGTTTCCGCGGCTATACTATAAACGATGAAAATAAACAGTAAAATGTAACAAATAAGTATCACACTGTCTTTAAAATCAAGCAGTGTACAACAATTTGGGCTTTTTCGGTCTGCAAAGCTATCTTATCATGTCTTCCTCCCTTACTTAAATTACCAAATAATTATTGATATTTATCACATGCTACAAAAACTAAATAAAAATAATGAAAGACAATAAGTCAATCCTAACAATTTGGACAATGATTTTTTCCGTGCAGTACAAAACATTTAAGTAATTGTTGGATTTACCATGGACGTCTAGCGCCTCTGGAACGTGAGAATTTAAGTTTCGTTAAGAACGTATACGCGGAAGCTCCAATTGCAACCTACGTCTATCGTTTAAATGTTTGTAAATTCGCTGCAAATCGTTTGCACTCTTTACATAAACTCCACGAATTATTATTAATAAACCTAATAATCCGAAGTTAATGCAGTAATTGTCATTATTTTTTTTCTGTACTTTCAAACTGTTAATTTTAAAAGTACAGAAAAATATAACTTTTAAAATATTCGTTTACAATTTATTTTTTCGACTCTTTTTATCTATACAATTTAATTAAAATGTATGTTTTGAGTATTAATAC
>DWTZ01000066.1:0-11558 GCA_018246075.1 Lamproptera meges | reverse complement strand
ACACAACACCTTCGGAACCCCAGCCAACCTTACCTGCACGTGGTGCACCCTGCGCGATCAACGAACGAGGCTCTGGCGAAAGACCCACCAACCCGCATTGGACCAGCTTGGTGGGATATGGTCGGAAACCCCCTTATGATGTGCATTATGGAAGGCCTATGTCCAGCAGTAGACGGAAGCAGGCTGATGATGAAATTTCCTGTAATAAAGTAAAAACAACTGCTACAGTATTTATAAAATATGACAAAAAAATGTATATTATAATTATGATACTTTAAAACTGTTAACATACTTTCAAGTATGATAACAAACTTGTTTACTAGCGACATATCATTTCTATTTAAGCAACTAAATATAAAATATTTATTAAATGTACATTTTCACGGATTTTTTGCTTTTATTTTGCATATTTTATTCCCAGTCTTACTGTGATCATAGACTCTGGAAGAGGTCCGAAACGTCGAAATATTTTGTACAATAAAAACAATGAAAAAGGGTTTAATATAAACATATTATTATCTTACTTATCGTGTAATTAAAATAAATATTAAAATAAACTATAGAAGACTTTGTTTCATTTTATTTTAAGGTTTTAATACAGAAAAACGGTAATTAATGCTGATAAATGATTTTTTTTGTATATTAGGAAGTGACGAAACGAGCAAGACTTTCATCCGATGTTAAGTGAAACGCCTTGCCCACAAGAAATGCAGCATATCACGCCACAAGTCCGCTCGCTACCCCGAGAGATTAGATGTTACGTCTCGTTTACCCAGTAAATACGCTGGCTACCCTTCAAACCGGAACTCAATAGTGCTTTCACACTAATGCTATGTGGCAGAAATGGTCACCATGGTGGTACTGCCCCAGACGGCCCCCTGTAAATAGGTCCCCTATTTACCACATTACCACCTTTTAAAGATATAGATTGTACGGATTTTAACGGGTTCATTTACATTACAATTATTTAAAATTATACCCGACGTTTCAAACTTTTCTCAGAGTCCATGGTCAAGGGTCAGACTGGTCTGTCGATAAAATCCGTAAAATCTTTATCATTTATCATGTATAGTATTCGCGTAAGCAACAGAAAGTATTAAGTATTTAATTCTATCAATATGTCTCTTAAAAACACTGTTATCAGTTTCATGCGACACAACAGTTGTTAGGCAATAAGACCTTATAACCCTTTGGGTTAGAATCAGAAATTGAGAGTCGTGTTCAATGAATTTGCGTAATCCGTCCTTAGTTAGAACCTTAATACTGGGATCGTAATATCAGCCGGTATTACAACTAGCCATATACCGCCCAGATGGTATAAATGGGAAATTTAACAATAATGTCAACGATATAAATTTGTACATAACTCACGACTCGCTTTGCGTTGTTGTTAATGACTGACTGTTGTCAGTGGGTTTAATTCTCAACACGAAAAAATAAATATTATTTTACTAAAATAATGTCTTTCCCGTATTTGATCGTTTGTATCTATATTTATTTATAATGAAAAATATATATTTATGAAATTGAAATACATCCATCTCGTACACAGAGTAAAAGATTTGGTTGTACCTGAAATAGATTGAGTTTTGTTTTCATCCCAGAAAGATTGTTATCTACATGTTATTTAATAAATGTCACAAAGTTTTTTGTACGGAGAAATATAAAACTTAACGTAGATTTCTAAAATAGTCTAAATTTATAAGCAACGTTCACTGATTTTGTAACGTTGAGTCTTAACTTTGTGATAGTCCGATGCCAGCCTTATGTAATAAACTGTTATGTCTATGCAGCAGACAACTTGGGATGCATTCTCTTTTTAAAAGTGTCTCCACTCGTAAAGGTTGCTATCAGCTTAGTATAGCAGACTTGTACATACTAGCGTTGCTCTCGGCATATTGAAATGAAAAAAGATAAAGCGAAAAATCGTAAAACCAAACTTCTCGTGTTTAAACTCTAATTTTAATAGAACTACTCTATTGCAAAATGGTTAGAGTATATTTTCGGACTTATTTTGTTATTATATAAATAATTTTGATTATCTTCAGAAAAGTTTGTGATTTATTTAAAGTCATTTCAAAATAATTACAATAAAGTTATAAATATACTTAGGTAATTAAGTATTGAATAAAAGGACGTTAACGGATTTTATCGCGTTTATTTTACATATTTAATTTGCGACGTATCGGATCACTCTACAGAAAATAATGTAAAATAAACGCGATGAAATCCGTTAAAGTCCTTTTATTCAATGATGTGTCATATTCGCATAAATAAAAGAATTAATTGTGTGAGCTATTTTTTAATTAATTAATAAAAGAATCTAACGGACTCTGCTAAAAATTAATTTATTTGCTATGTGTCATTTCCCGTGTTTATTTTTTTATGTACATAATCCACAGAAAATATTGTAAATATCTTTAAAAAATAATTATGTATAGCTCTACGCTCGTTTCGTGTTAGACCAGGTAGCATTTTAATTGTATATTCTTGTATGTATATTTTATTGTATGTTTAATTGTCTACTCTTTACTTTACATTACGTTGGTATCAATGAACTTTATATTTAACATATATATCTATACGTGTATTATGTATATTACACATGTATTAAAATAACAGTAGCAATCTGAAATAGAAAATCCATTCGCGGAGACCGAACACGTTTTCCACTCGGCTGAACGTCTGCCGCAAGCGTCGCGACCTTGGCCATTTTTGCGCTCTCTTTCTGCTCATCCGAGGTCTACGAATTACGAATGTCGCTTGTAACATGTCGAAACGTGTTATTATGTATATAACAGTTACTGTTAAACTTTAACTTTAAATAATTAAAATATAAGAACTTATGAAACGTTGTAATTTTGTGAATTAAGAAAAAAAATGGAGAGAGACACAGAGTACGTTAGGTCGCGTTTATATAGTGATGACTAGTCCTACAAATTCTAACAATTAACCTATCTCAGCAGATCTAATTCAAAAACACTTTTTTTTATTTTGCTTGAATTTTTCGGTGTCATGTTGTGGTCAATAGTAGCAAGATTTATATCTTATTATTCATTTTTATTTTGCGAAAAGCTTAGTTTGGTACTGAAGAAAAATGTAATTAGAATATGCTCTTTCTTGAAAAATTACCGACAAAGGTAATATCATTTTGATAAATGCAAGGATATGTTTGTATTTTCGTATGTTGTTCTTCAAAATGAACACGATCAAATACTTTGAATTATTTTTATAAAATCTCACTTGCATGTGCATTACAAAATATTTGTACATTTAACAGTCGATTTTGTTCAAATTCATATGTAAATCGTCTAGCGGATACTGTAAACACGATCGATCGCGCCATTTTAACATTATTTATAAATCGTACCCGATACTTTTTGTTCGTTATTGCCAGTGTCCGGTAAAAAAACAAGGTAAATAATAAGTAATTGGCAAATAACTAAGCCCCCTACCATCGCTGGTTCACTTTCGTGCGGCAACATGTGAATGTGCCAATCTGTCTTTGTACGCCGTGACGCTACGTTTTGTGCCTTGCACCAGACAATAGCCCGAATTAAGACATTGTGATAAACGTCCGATTCGAATTGAATCTAATAATCGTTCGTGTAATCGATGCAAGAGTGAGTGTCGCGTGTGCAATGAACATGGCAGACTTGGATTCCGGTTAAAACCATGTTTCTGCATCCCAGCTCTCGTACTAGAGAGACCACTGAGCTGGACCCTTTGATTGTCTGGAGAGGTGAGTGGAATGGTTTACGAGTTAGGGGATAACGGTTCAGGTTATACTGGCTAATAGCTAACTCAAAATTGGGAAAGGGTGGAAAATAAGGAGATGCGTTTAAAGATTATCTCATATTTCTATAAAGAAATATCGGTATAATTATTAATTATTCGTTAAAGATCACATATCTTTAATGTAACTATCCAAATACAATATCTAATATGTTTTAACTTCAAGAGTACTATGGGCGAATGAAAAAATATCACGATTGGCTGTAAGACTGGTTTCAAAAGTTAATTTAATTGGACGGTAACTTAATCTAATAGATCAATGCCTTGTTTTTTTTTTATTTTGAAAATATGCACGGTTGTTTTCATTTCCAAATCGTATAATTTTTAAATCGGTTTTTGATGATATTGTATTAATTATATAATGAATATTTCACTTGTTCAAAGTTTACACTTCCTGTTTAAACAATGTTAAACTACATTGTTTATATATTAAATTACTATATGTATTTTAGTTCAGATAATCTTAAATGGTAAATCATTTCCATTTCTTCTTACCATATTCTATTCCTATACTTTTACACTAAGCGTTTACTATTAATAATTTAATTTCTAAACCAATCAAGTGGTTATTTACATATCGTGATCACTACTTTTAAGAGTATTTTTAAAGAACTGCTATAACGCATAGAGAATCTAATGACAATCACAATTTGCGCCAAAACGTTGGTCTCTAATGAAGCTTTAAAAAATTAACCGTGGTTTATTTAATTTTCGTGCAACCATTGAAGACGCTCGGGCTCGCCCGCCCGTTTCCACGTCCTCGCGTTTAGCCGAGCGTTACCAACGCATGCAAGTGGGCCGCGCGGCCGAAGGTCAAACGCACAAAACACGCTCGCCACATACACCGCTTTCGCAATCGGCCATATTAATAAGTGCGGTGCAGCGCTGCAATCCAGGGGCGTCCGCTGTCGCAAGCGCCGGTGCATCCTCGGCTTGCGCCAGCCTAATCGCCGGACGTTCGGCTCGGAAGCGCGCTTTGCGAAACCGGCCCGCACGGTGCCACGGCCGGCACTGAGCCGATGCTCGACTCGCTGGTGTTCAAAAATCAAATAGAAAAGGTTTTTGTTTTTTTCAACAATTTTTCGGAGAGTTCTGCTTGAAAAAAATATTCGATTTTGAAAACTCGAATTAATAGTAAGATTTTCGTGACTGCTAGATCCGATTCGATTTTTAATTTACAGTCTTAACACATAGTTTATCTTGTTGAACCAAAAAGGTATGTTGGTAGTATGTTGTGTTATATACTGGTTAAAAATGAAGTCATAAAATTTAAAAAGATTGTATTCAATTGGTATCACGCTTGTGATCCAGAAACAGAGAGTTTTAAATAGTGTTTCATATATAATTATAAACATCACTCTTTGTAAAATCTTCAACTAAGTACACATCAATTAATTTTTATTAAAACAAAATGTAAATCCAAAGCGACGAAATAATCATTACTTTTCATTAGATATGTTAATACGCCACACGAATGGCATTCAGCGTATCCTGCGACCGTTAATGACTGCTTAATGAATCGCAACGCGCAATTAAAGCTCGACATATCAGATGTAAATCAGAGCGACAGGGCCCATCCTTATTAGCCTTTTACGAGCGCTGGCAGGTGGCCTGGCACCAATCATAATAATTTATTGCCATTAGCGGTACAACACGGTCAATCTAAGGATAAACGGTGACGCCCGGTATCCTGCCCTACGCTGATTTATCGATACGCCCCGCCCTATCAAGGTGAGCAGTACTAGATATCACCGGCTAATGTATGCAATTCGGCGACTGTTTATCGACTGTGCAAACAGCGCCAAACGGCGAAATCGATACGGTGCGCACCTCGAGTGCTGTCACGGTACATCGAGCTTTCTGAGTTGTCGATAACGAGATAGGTGTCGCCTCGAGCGGCCACATCCGGCGGCCATTGTAGCCCAGCCGGCGCTTCCGGCAACCCGATATGTGCTCCTGCGCACGTGCGCGGCCTTTTCGTATTTCGAATTACGAAATTCGGGAACAAAGGGCTTGGTGGGGAATCCTCGATGACGGTGCACTCGACGCGGCTCCAAGACGTCTGCTATTGCATGTCTATCAAAAGAAATAATATATGTATTGCATTGAGTTTTTTTTTCTTTCTAAACACATTTTGTAAACATTCTGTAGTGAATTATGTGAAAGAATTTTTTTCACACCCTAAATTCGAGTGGCTGTATGTAAATCGGCAGACGTTATGTAAAAAAAATAATTCCAATTTAATTATACGATTAAATTTATCAAAAATTATATCGTCCAATGTGTTCATCTATACAAGTAAATATAATTGGAGTGTCCGTTTGTAACATTAAAATGACTGAGTACATTTTTTTAAACTTATGTCTGTCTATCTGGCCGTCTGTCTGTGTGTTCTGGTTAATCTCCGTAATGGTTGGTCTGAGTATGACTTTTACTTAAAGATAACTGATGTAATTAGGAGTATGTAAGCCTACTTTTTTATTTAAAAGCAAAATAACATTACCACTCGAACGACGTTGCAATAACTAGAATGTTATAATAAACAAACTAAATATTTTATTATATTTAGTTTGTTTATACGACACTAAAATAAGAGAAAAATATTCAAATATTCAGCACCTAAGATTAAATAAATAAATGAATACTTATTGTATTTACTTAACAATATTGTCCGCCATTGTAATACGAATGTACATTACATACCGCGTGTTATCTAAGATAGCGAACAATCGGGCTGTTTAACGGTTGTCAAGTGAATCGAAACACATAATGCCAGGAGGCAGGTAAGGGTTCACTTAAGGGCTGGCACGAAAAGAGCAAGGGGCGCTTGAGTTTGCTCGAGTCCCTAAGGGGCCCCTCAATGGGGGCTAACAAGGGCCCTATGGGCTCACAATCAATCCATTCGACCCCTCCACGTGTCCTTGATTCGAATCCCAAATCCGATTGTCGAATACAAATCAAGGCTAAGGGTCAGGCGGATCACAAAGGGCCTTTAATATTTAAATTTGATTTTTGTCAACGTTGTACCAATCGAACGCATACATCACACACATACACTCCGATCGCCACTTTTATTTTTTATTAATAAACTTGAAAACAAAAAGCATTGTAGTGTATTCAAATATTTAATATAAATCTTTTATTCTTAGATATATCAAGATGTGTATTCATGCTGAGTTTCTTACGCCGGTTCTTCTCAGGTCAGAGACTTCCATTTCCGAACCGGTCGTAGATTAATTGACGATCAATAAGAGAGTTTAATGCTTCTATAATGAATAAAGATATTTGACTTTGACTTTGACATCACCTATAGGTAGATGTGAGAATCAATGAGTTATGTCTGAGCTATGAAAACCGATATGACTGACTCGATTAAAACCTTGCAGTAAAGCAAAACCTGGCTCAGTAACTATTATAAGGACCCAATAAAAAGGTAACTTTTGTAGGTTAAGAATATTGTACAAAAATAAACTGGCATATAAACAGATATTCGAAAAAGTAACAAACTAGTTATCAATAGTTTTACAGTAAAATATTATTTTTGCTAAAGCAATTGTTTGCAACCTTATTAAGGGGAGCAATCTGAGCCAGTACCACGGCGGTTTCTATATCTACCGCAAAGCAGTAGTGTATAAGCACTACTGCGTACTGACTTACAGAGCGCTGTAGCCAGCGTATATACTGGGTAAACGTGATTCAACATCATATGTCTCGGGGTGTCGGGGCGTCTTATATTACATTTATTAAGACCGAAGCGTCTCACTTACCATCAGGTCAAAGTCTTGCTTATTTCGTCTTTACAGTTAATAAAAATACGGCATAGTTGTTAACACAATTATCATAATACTTTCTGTTGCTAACGCGAATACTTATACATGATAAATTATAAAAAAAAATTTACGGATTTTATCGCGCTTAATTACTTTACAATTATTTAAAATTTTACGAGGCAGACTAGAGTCTCGTTGACTCTGAGAAGAGTTTAAACGGTAAATATTGAAATAATTGTAAAGTAATTAAGCGCAATAAAATCGGTAAAATGGTTATAATTTATTTCACAATTGTTATTTTACTCCATTCAGTCGCAAAGCACGTGCGATTGCACATTTATAAATATATTATCAGTACAAATTTAGAGCACATTTGAATTGTAGGCGATCATATCGATTCTTCGTCCCACACAAGTGTCGTTCGATCGTCGCGAAACGGATAGATTCGCGTATTCATAGAATTACGGGACAGATAAGTTTATCAATAACATATTACACTATTTGTTTCAATCAAATGGACTATTGTACTATAAAATTGCTCTATAGACCACGCTGAATGTGGTAGTAACAACAACAAGTTGATGATATCCATAAGAATATTTTCAACTCATTGTTACATGTAAATTAATGCCTATAAATGCCTTCGAACAACTTATGAACATCTTGCCATTTTTTTAATGACAATTTAGTTCAGTATAATCTTTGTACTATTGAGTGAGATTAATACACGTTATTTGGTACATAGGTTATTATTTTAAAAAAATATAGTGAATTATTTAGTATGTTTCGTAATATTATTGTCACCATAAAAATTGTCTCGTTGCATTATTTACTGTTAGATTTTACATCGTTCATTTCGGACATACTTGCGTGCCGTGTTTAATTTTAGTTGTTTCACAATATGATGAAAAGATTGAGAACATTATGCGACTGTAGTGTAATGTGGAACTTTATCGGTGCATCGTATTAAATCTTCACACAAACAAGTAACTAGACACCCGAATTGGGTATAATTCAATAAGCGAATACGCGCATCGATCTAATTTTTTGTTAGCTCGAGTGTTTTATGAAAAATTGCAGGTGTTTTCGCGCATCTTTATCCTAGCGGGTGTGGGATCGTGATTCTTGGATTCTGGCACTCCGAGACTCGGATGATCCCGGGGGAATTCGCGCAAGTATCGTATTACAGTGCCGACAAAGGGCCCGACGCGTCCGAGGCGAATTCAATTAATTGCCAAATACCGCTCGAGTTTGGTACCGCAAGAACAAATAACCTCGGGGCGTTCATTATACGTTATTAGCTCCTTTTATCAACTCCGAACCCTTTAGCTGTTGGAGTTGTATTACGAACTGTCGCAGAATTCGTGGGGATACGTGGGGATGGGTTGTATTATTTGAATCTGTATCATTTATTTAAGCTATCGTGATCTCTTGTTTTATATGACTTCCTAATATTCATTAGTGATATTCAATCAGAATTGATTGAAGTGTATTTGCTTTGTTTTTAATGGAATTTTAAAGTATATTCATTAAATAAAATTAGTTTAACGGATTTTATCGTTTTTTATTTTGTTGTATTTCGAACTATTCCATCAGTACCGTTACGTGATCACGAACGCCATTTATAATATTAATTCGATTCGATTCTAATCTATTGAATTCGGTTAATTCAAAAATATGTCGATTAAATATTGCAATGTATTTTTAGAAATATTATGATAATTTCCGTGTCATACAGTTCTTAATGTCGACAGATATCATAAATTTATGCTTCGAAACGAACCCTAGTGTTACCATAATGTATTATAATGTCACATATAATAAATTCTAATATTTCGTCAATTATATGTGTTTTTACTATTATTGACATCTGCCATTCGAATGTAACCATCACATTTTTTGTAAAAACATTTGCTTAACGATAAGCGTTAATAATAAAAAAACGGTACAGCTACAAAACGCGTCCCTTATATCTAATCGCGTTAGTACCAGGGTGGGTGATACCGGATGCTGTGGGTGCGATTGTCCTTCGCGACAGTGGCAACGCGTTATCGCTGTCACAACAATGTCACATGAGTATCTGCTATTTTTGTTGTATCAGTGATTCTACAGATGTTAATCACGTTATTGTAATGTTTCAGATAAGCTATACAATATTTTTTGATGTTCTTTGTTGACTTAAAGTTATGTGGCTTTTGGCTATTTTGAAATGATATCTACAATAATTCTGCTTTTGTTTTCGTGAAAGTAATCTGAATTGTTTGTGACGTTTAGTTTTTACTGATGACAAGGAATCGTGTATATAATAGTAAAGATTAGAAGATAAAGATAATAATCATTAATATTTAATACAAAATAAATTAAGCAATACATCAACATATTTCATTAAAACAAACATTTAAAAGTATAAAAGAAACGAAATACAATGTATATTTTTAATAATGTTTATTTTTTTATTCATACCTCATTAAATAATAAATTAACGATAAAAGCGCAAATTTTATCTGTAAACGAGCAATATAACAGCGTATCTACACTTCAATGCCGATTCAAAGCGGGAATATGTCACGATCGTAATGTTCCCAGAAAACGTTCCAAATTTAAATGCGGATAAATGTCGACTCTCGCGCCATCTCGCCACATGACGGAGGCCGAGTGAAATAAATTATTGGTACCGGAAGTGACGTGCCGAGTGCGCTCAATTTAAAACAGAGCACATCGCTCGGTGTCGCCCTACGAAAAAACATACGGCCCGCTAAACCATAGAACCGACAGATTTGCTTTTAAATGTTCATTTATTTGATAATGTGCAGAAAAAAATATACCCATCCACTCGGCCACGTCGGCAAATTGCAGGAAACGAGTTATTTTGACCTAAGACCCGGGCTAATAGACAATATTAAATTGAATTTCAAATCAGTACCCCAATCGGTTCTGTATAATCTACGCCGGATGTTACATGCTTTTTTTTTAATTAGCGCTGGTTTGATTTTTTAAGCTTCCAGCGTACTGAACTAAATGAGCTGACAACGAAAAAATGGTTGTGTTTCCATATTTAACGTACCTTTGATATTAATGTCACCTACCTATACTATAATTTATGCTTAAACTAACGAACAAGTTATGAATCAGATTATATTCCAAAATAGCTTAAATAATCAGCAAAATTAGTGTTATTTCAGTTCGTTCAGTCATTTTAGTTAATGTAAATACTTACACTTCAGACAACGGAATAAAACATTGTTTTCAAGCTTCTATAACAGTATATCCTGGTCCTGTTTGAAATTAAATGCTGATTTTTATTTAAACGCCAATACTTTTTTATTATTGATATAATATTGCGTATTACAGTAGCACTAACAACAGGCAACCCGCAGCTTGACAACTGCGCTCTCCGTACGGATTTATGGCCGACGTTTTTTCAGCGTTTTTATCTAAAAAAAAAAACGATTGTTTATCTGTCACTTCCGTCGCCTGCCGCGGCCGATACGCTCACTAACGCTTTATTGTTTACACTTAATGTAATTCAAAGCAGGGAATTCCTCGGTAAATTGTATTTTTAAATTTAAACACAAGCCGCTGCCGTACAAGAGCGGCTTGAATATCGAGCGGGCATTTCAATATCACTTTGCCTTTTTGCGATCGACATTACGCGGATGCCATACGTAATTCGTCTCTCTTCTTTGCCGCCAGTGTTGCTGATGGAAAAAATAAGTACGCCGTACGGCAGATAAAAACAGGATTGTCTATGGTACATATTGTTAAGTCGTTCAGATTAACATACACGGTCATTGTAATAAGGATTATTGACAACTGAACGTGCCCTTTGAGCAGTATAACATTTACGAAACGACAAAAATGTGTACGCATTAACTTGTTTTACTATAATTCAGCCAATTTAGACTGTGACAATGTTAAAAAATCTATATGTCAAACGCTAATACCGCCAAAATCGGTCGCGTTCTTATTGGTTTACGGCGGCCATTTCTATTC
>DWTZ01000065.1:0-11576 GCA_018246075.1 Lamproptera meges | reverse complement strand
ATATTATATGCATTACTATGTCTTAAAAATCATTTTTGTTTTTCTGCACAAACATTAAATTTTCAAAAATATATTGAGAACTGCCGGTCATTGTTTTAATTTTGGTAAACAATTCTCTAAGTGATTTTATAGGGCCCAGGTTATAGACTGCACGAATAGGTCTTTTTTGAAGAATGAATATCGTTTTAATATTAGTCGCGTTTCCTCACAGTAAAACGCAAAAAGACATTGTACTGTGAAAATAACTAAAATATACTAAGCGAGCCGTCTCTACGTCAAGTTTTCTTAACAGCATATGCCGCAGAGCTAAGTTTATATGCCAGTACATTTATGTGGGGACCCCACTGTAATTTAGCATCTAATGTCATTTCTTTTATTTACGCAAATACTATACATAATTGAATCTAAAATTTAAATTCATTTCTGATAAATAAATTGAATATTTTTATCTTTCTATAGCTTGTTAACTCTACAGTGTTCCTTGGCATGACATTAGATAATTACGATAAATTGGCGGAAATGGTTTGAAATGGTACAGGATGTTTTCGAAACGCATTTGAATTTCAGTCCGGGCTATCAGTGCAAAATTAGTGCGCTTGTCCAATTCCGAGGAGCGCTTCGGCGTCGCCGCGAGTACGGGTAGCTCTGTCTAAGGGCACGCGGCATCGGTCCTTGATTAAGCTTATCGCGGCCGATCTCTTGCCGGTGGGAACCGCGCGGATCGCTCGCATTCTGCGCCCCTTCGGCATTCCCGCGTCGCCTCCATCCCACCCCCTCCCCACCGCGACACTACGGCTCATCACCACGCACCAGCTTACTAATTCATCAGCCAATCAACTAATCACCCTTCATTCATTGAAGTTCACGCACCGGGAAAAACCATCCTCTGTTGCTACATTGCCTGCTTATATAAATTTCGTATGGTTGTTAACGTCATTCGTTACAATTGTAAGACTGATATCGTCTTACGTCATACAGCAAAGCTAGGTTAGTGAGTAAAGCAATTATCTAATAAGAATACGACGGTAACATAAAGTGAAAACAACTATCAGCGTTGTAGGAAATTTACGAACTAGTGTTCTCCTTAAAGAGTCGTTCTCATTGCTATCCTTTTAAAAAAGCTATCATATCGACAGCGGGGGCTATCACTAAAATAGACACTCACAATGGCTCAAGTAATTAGTGAAGTGGGCTTCCAAAGAGACGCGAACACTCAAAAAGCGGAGAGACCGAAGTGGATTAGCGCAAGTCGCAATTAACGCTAGACAATCGGCAATAGTTTCATGAATCGTCTGCGGGCTACATTCCGTCGCCGGCCGGAGCCCGTAGCCGCTTATAAATCTCTCGGCGCTCACTTGTGCGCACCTATTTATGCCCATTCGCCTAAATATAGCACTTGTCCCAGTGTTCACCGGAAACCAACGCTCCGTCTCTGATTGAGACAAATCTCTGTGATTGTGTCCTCTCTCTGAGCAGATAAATTTATTTTACTTACGATAATATAAAAAACCATTGTCCGCGCTGACGTGACCTTGAGTACACAGTATTTGATTTATTTATATATTTATTTGATGTTGTAACATTCTGATCGGTGAACCAACAACTGCGACTGCGGCGCCCTTTGAACCGGACCAGTGAAGTGCTTTATTGACTCGAATGGTAGTCGGTCTCTCGTACCGCAGACGTGTACCACTTAAACGTTTGAATATCGCGTAGCGCGTCTTTTTTCGCAGCAAATAATATCGGTGCAGAATACAGTAGTGTTAAACTCGTGTTTTATGCCCCATGTTCGTTGCGGTGTCGGTGGGTGTCGGTGGGTGGCTGTGGCTGCATGACTCGGTGAATTGGCGAAGCAGAGTTAGATCGTCTCGTCATAATTTAAAGGTGCACTTGACTAATGACAAGGTGCATCGGCCATCGCGGCCCCATAGAGGCCCGACACGAAGATTGATGTCGTCGTGCGCGATAGGCATCTCCTGGGCGGTTTTTGTGGCTCGGCCGCGGCCTTTCCCAGGCGGCGCTGCGGGGGGCGCCTCCGCCACTGTCACCGGCTGCGCCTCACCCCACACCCTCATCTTTCGAGCACTCGAGATACTCCTCTCTCGTACCTACGATTTTAAATCACTGCTATTACTGTTCTATTATCCAACGTGCTTTTAATTTTTAAATAACTTCCCAAAAATAAAGAGCTCCACAATGAAAACCCTTGGGTCTTTTATGTTTACTTTTAGTTAATAATGTTCTTAAAGCCGATTTCGACTACGAGGGCTGATCCGTATTAGAGCACAAGCTTATATCACTAGAGTACTGAGGCATTTAATCATCGTGTTTATTAATCAATGCCTAAAACGGCATTTCAAAATTGCGCGATATGACCTTAATTGCAAATAGTGACCTTACAAGATAGATAACAATATAATAAATTAAACGAAACATCATATTAAGCAGCTCTTCAATAACACGCCTCTAGTAAAAGTCTATATACTATGAATAACTCACAATTTATAAAAATCATGTGTCACGAAAAATTTCGCTGCCGTAGCTCTTATACTCTGAATCTAAATTATCACATTTTTCATTTTGTTAAGATTAAAAGTGAAACTTTTAGAATGCAATGCATATGAATATTATAGAAATCATAAGTAATTTAAGATGTTACGATGGCAGCAAAGAGCTAAGATAGAGTTTACGTGGTTCACCTCCAATCAGATGCAATGTACTACTCTAATCTTTCAAAGTACTAATAAAAATAACCCTTCATTTTGTAAATTACTGGTTCCTTGTACGCGAAAAGCTTTGAATCGTGCGATGTTTCGTCCACGTTATATTATAGGTTTTAGCATCTCAATTCTAATGAGACGTTTGGTCCGAAAAAGTGATGAATAATATAAATTAAATTATAATTAAAAGTTAACTTTTCTTTTCTCGTGTATATGTGCATAAAATTGTCATATTTTTAGTTAACAGTAAACAATATAATTTACTTTGGTTCATTTCACTGACGTTTACGTAAGAATTGCTAATACTTTCTCACGAAATGCTTTAGGTTGTAAAAAGGTTTCGAATAATTAAGCTTTCGCGATAAACTCCAGCTTAATTATCATTAAACGACGCTCATAGGTTAAATGCAAATAATTGGTGAGCGGCTCCCGATGCCAATACGCCCTTCCCGCCGCAAATTAAGCCGCTGTCCAGAGGCTACCGCGAGGGCCGGTCGCCATCGATTGCGCCCCTCCCTCAGCTTCCTCTACACTCCCCCTTCCACCCTACCCTCACACACACACACACACAACTTCAGGGCACCCACCGCCCCCGCACTCGCTTCGCCGGATTCAATTAAACCCTTGACTGGTCCCGGCATCCCATTTGAAACCTTTCAGTGAGTCCCCGTTTAAAGCTAAACACTTGTGAAATTGTAATCCTTGAGAATATTCTGTAACTAAGAGAGGGTGATTACAATGAGTTTGTTGATTTTATTTCGATGACTTTAGCAAATATTGGTAGCGTTGGCGTTGCTAGGATACCGACACCAATTGTGTACCCTAAAGGCTCAATTTAACCCCTTAATTAAAAGAGTTAACCCTAATGTTTTGGTTGTAATTAGAAAAATCTCAATAATAAATTAAACATTCGATGAAACCCACGCTTGAAACCCTCGTCACCGTGTTAAATTGTTGTAAACAACTTAAAATATAAGAGGATAACAGTATTTCTAAAAGAATATCGTACGTTTGTTTTCAATAAAGCCACACATATTCAAAAATACATATGTATATTATGATTCTAAAGTATAAAATTAGTGAAAATATAAAAAATATAAAATTAGAAAGTTGAAAAACCATTCCTATTGGTCTTATTAAAACGTTAGTCATGATGACTTGTTGGCATCTCTTCGTTTATATTTGTATTTTCTTTGTTGGTAATGTTTGCGTGATATGAAGTTTAAAAATATTCTCGCGTGGTGATTTCCAGCCTAAATAACAACATGGTACTAATTTTGGACGCTACCTGAAACAAGTTTACCTGAAACGCAACCGGAAAATCTCTCGAAAATAGATGCATCCATGAAATTAACTTATTATCTAATCTACATTTTACAAATGCAAAAATCTATTTAGTGACATCTTATAGTCCATAACATAAATTATTGCCTAAAAATGTTATAGTATATAAAAAAACCGTATAAATAACCTCTCGTCGTTAAGTTTACTTCAGATATCTCATTATTTAACCTACACATATACTTAGTCTGGGCATAAATACTGTATAACCAAACATTATATATGAATTCGGAATAATTATTATGTGACTGTTCATTAAGTTATCTTATTATGGCGCCCATACATTCTATCATATTTTGAGATATTACTCATTAAAATGCAGTGCATTGATTGAACTGAATCGCTGTGATTGCATTACATAAAGTAGGTAAGGAGCCTAATGCAGTTTTTTTAACTCTCCATACGCTTAGTATTAATAATTCATCTACTATATCTATTAACATAATGTACAATGAGACTTGCTCTTATTGTGGAAAAAAAGATGTGGCTATTAACCATATCCAACAAAAGCGTTACCAAAACAGTAAGGGAACGAATTCGAAGGAATCCTGTCCAACAGCCAAGTCGCGTACTTTACGCGTAAAGATGACTAAGAAGAAGAAGAGAAGCCGCCTGTAAGAGACTTACTCAATTATATTCCTTACGAGCATTTCTTAACTGATAATTTAAAAAGAATAGGAATGTAAAATCGTAACAACTTTTAAAGCGTAACACAAAGAGAAGATACAGAAAAAAAAAAGTTTATGGATGACAAAATTTTGACAATTGCAACATTTTAACAAACAAAATGACGTATTTGTGCTAAAAACTATTTCAAAGGAAGAAAGAAAGTTTGTTTTGGCACATTAGTTCATACAAGAATTAATAATAATGGTTATTATTATAATAACATAAAAATAATGCAAAATATATGAAATGTGCCAAAAAGTTTTTTACTCAGCATAACATAACAAGAACATGAACAAGCTTCGGAAAGTTCTGGAAGAAAAATATTTCTAATGTTCTTCCTAGAACTTTACAAACAGTGCTGACAATTACCAAAATTCGAGCATAAAGTAACTGTTGTTGCATTGTCTCGGACATATTTTCCAGCGATCACTTTAATTAGGTAAGCAACAATATTGTTTCTCATGCTGATTCATAACTTAACCAAAATAAGTGAGCCGGTCTGTGTGTCCCCATTTTTTGCCACAAACAACTTTAGAGGGCATTACCCTCTCTCTTTCACTCTGATGAAAACATCTACTCGTAGCTGAGGCGAACGGCCAAACTATCGTCCGTAAAATGAGAATAATCAAAATTCGTTAAATAATCTTTACTGCCACGCAACACGCATTCCGTTTTTGGTCAAGAAACCGAAATATTTCTTTATTTTGGGAACCTATTAACTTGTTTGGTGCCTTTTTCAATTGTGCATTTTCCGTTCTATGTAATATTCATTTGATTTTGTTTAAGTTAAGAGTATCAGTAAAAATTTAATAGATTTTTTTTATTTCTTATTTATCGTTAGGTACAACACTGTTAGGATAATGAGTCAAAAACCTTCCCCTAACTATACAAATTACTTAATAATAGGAAAATCAAAACAAAGCTTCCTACAACATTTGTGTGGCATACCATGTTAAAACCAAACTTGTTTGTACACTGAACATATTCAGCAACTATGTCAAGCATGCGTTTACGTATGCCCTTTTTCGACCAGATAAAATGGAACGTTCACTAGATGTATATTGGGACCTTACCCTAGACATTGGCAACGCAATAAGGTTGTCGTCGGTCATCGGCCCACCCCTCCCGCGCGTACGCGACCTCTTTCCGCGACTACCCGACCACTTCGCGTCGTCTACCATCGCCGTTGACTTCCGTACTTACGAGCCGCCTATTTATGTTAGCAGCTTTAACTATCACGAGCCCAACGGCCTTTGTGTCCGCGCTCAATCTGATTCAAAGACCCCGGGCCATTCTAAATTTACGTATTGATGCTGATTCACTAAATTGTCTTCGGGTTATTTTTCTGATTTCCTTCATGCCAATGATATTTTGTATTAAATAAAGTTAATTAATGCGTTTTCAGGATAAAAAACACATGAATCGTTGGTATAGTTTTGCAATCGGTATAACTATCTGGGTTGAGGGGGTCAGATGCAAAATGAAGATATTATATTCGTAGTATAAATGAACTTAACAGCAAATTAAAGATCAAACTCATATTTCGTGAAAAACGATAAAGGATATTCAAAGCAATTATTAAAGCATGTTAAACCATTTATTTTGAAATGTTTTCTGCAGTCATATGACTCATATGGAAAACATTTGATACATACAAAATTTCTACTTCATCTTTCAAATTACTTCAGCGTTGTGAAAAACGCTGAAGTAATTTGAAGGTGGCCCGTGACAGCATCGGTGTGGCATTGCACAATATCGTATTAATTGCCAGTCGGCAATTAGCGCGCTCGCCCGATTTGCTCCAGTTGTTAGCGATTAAAGTTTTTCCAATCCACGTCGGGCTTAGATACGTTTACAGTTACCCCACGGCCGGTTGCCAAGTTATGGCGGGTTACAAAAACGTGAATTGTATGAAATTGATTAGGGCAGTGCACGCACTCCTTCGATCCGTAATGGAAAGATTCATTGCGATTTATGACAACTAAGTTTGATATATCCTGCTTCATACATTAGCTTCATTATTGGAGTCATAAAAACTTTTATCTCAGTAAACTAATATAAATTAAATCGACGGATTTGGTACGATTGTCTATCAATTTCATACCTGTTTAATATAACCTCAAGTGTATTATGATTGTGGTTAAGTGCCAACTTTATTTCAGTTTATTGGTGTTAGTTGCACAATAATAAAAAAAAAACAAAACAAATGTTCTTCGTCATTCATAAATAAAAAATCAAAGAAACTATATATAATCAACAAATGTAAAGTAAACGGCAATGAGAAAGAACATGAAAAAAGTTCTTTAAATCATCAACCACATAAAACAATGTTGACTAAGTAAGACGGGATTAGGTTGGTTAGACTTTGCCGACAGGCAAACAGGTGTATGAAAAATGAAATAAAATCAAGAAAAACACTGGATTAACTTTTATATCACGTAAACTTTTTTTTTTGTTTTTTTTTTCTGGTAAGTGTAGTATGGATCTGAATTATAGGGTGAATATATTATTATTATTACAGTCCTAATTGCATTCGAATTTCGCAATACAAGTAAGTATTCTACGTCAACTTTTACCTTATCAGTATACAAAATGGCAGCGTCCTTAACAAAATCCTTGTTACAACCTTTTAATAAGGCTCATTTACATTTCTTGGCATCAATTTGTTATTAGCTCAACTTTATATGTTAAAGTTCTAAAGCGAACGTAGTGCAACCTATCGCAATAAAGCACTGTTAGGTACTTGCCTAGTTTCTTATAATAGTTCCATACTCGGAAGGAATTAAACGTTACATATTTATCAATAAATAAGCTAATGAAAGTAAACGTTAAAATGGAGTTTACACTTTCGAATCATTTAAAAGAGAAACTGTTATGCATATCGCCATAATTACTTGCGAAGTGTTTGTGATAACGTTGTTCCATACAAACATTTAGGTCATCACTGTGGAGTTACTGAGCATTTGCTACAATAGGTTCCGATCATGATTGCTGATAAAACTATAAAAAGGTTAAAAAAACCATTAAAATATGATAAATTATAGAGTTTTTACGGATTTTATCATATTTTAATTAATGTTCTTTTGTTGCAATTGTGATTTATAACCACTAAAATATTATGTTGTAAAATTAATAAGTATTAATAATTTGGTATTTTAAGCAGGCCATTTTAAAGTTCTCTATTTGATTGCTACAATTGCCTTAACAGTTAAACTAATTTATTTAAATTTTTCTTTACTCTAGAAGTATAACTTTACGAATACCGATGTGCACCAAAAGTGATGTGAATATAAAATTTTTTGAAACTCCAATAACCCGCTACCTTTTATTATAATGAAAACTGGAGAAATTCATGACAAGAAACTAAAATCAGATTAGGTGATGTAAAGTTGTGCAATTGGCCACCAGCCGGCATATGAATCGTCCTTGAATTTTAAAACACCGTTATGAACTTGGTATTGAATACAGACCTTGTACAAAAACCAAAAATCCACAAAATAAATAAAAAAAATACTAACAATTGTTGACTTGCTTAGTACAAAGCCTTATTGTGTTATTCTATAACAAATTTAAGTTAACAAATCATGATTAAATAGTACTACGGCGTACTTAGAATCATTGGCTTAGATGTTTGTAAATTGGTTTTTGGTGTTTAATTCAGCTCAGAATTTAATGAATTTATGTCTAATTCTAACGTAAATGATGAAGTTTTACGAGTTTTATCGCGTTTAATGACTTTATGCCCAGTCTATCCCGTGACCAAGGACTCTGAGGAGAGTGTGAATAATATAATACGTCGCGTAGAAATTTAAACTAATTGTAAAGTAAATAAATGCGATAATCTTTTATTTTTACTTATCATCCATAGTATACGCTTAAGCAAAAGAAAGTATAACAATTCAAATGTTTATAATTTAACGCGCGACATACACATCATCGTTGAAGAAGCGTTGATGAAGGAAAAATTTATAGTTTGCTTTAATTAAAATGCGTGGCACGCTTCTAACGAAGGTATCTGCGCCGCTACTAATATCTGCATAAACAACACTTCCGTCACAACCTGTGGGCGCCCGCATCGTCGCGTTTTCACCGATACTAATTTTATTATTCTTGATAGTAAACACTTGTCGTATACTCTACAATATAACACAATGTCACATATTGAACATTGTGTTGTTTACGATGTTGGAACAGGTTTCTGTGAATGTTATAAATAATATAGGTTCTAAACAGACTATGTTAAAAGCTTAAAATATAATTTTCTTTACGTTCTTTGTAATAAAATTACAGTTTTTTTAGATGTAATTTGTAAACATAAATTACATCTAAAAAAACATACAGATTCCTAACAAAAATATACTGTTACAACTACTATAATCTTCCAGGTTGAAATAAATTGTTAAGTATGTACATAAATACGTTATAAATATTTAAATAGAAAATGTTCAGTAATCAATTTCGTATATGTTTTAAATCGTTAAAAACCCTTTTGCAATAAGAAAAAAATTAATATTAAAAAATTGCATAAAAAAGATTAGGGTTATCATTGGAAAACCCCACGATGCTTCACACATTGCAGTTGTGATACAAAACTTAATAAATCGGTTGAGATTTCCTACGGTAGTTTTATGAGAGCATTAATTGTTAATGCACGACCCGGTGACGTACTCAATTGCCGCCGGACGACCAGTCTGTTGTTACTTCCGGTGGCCATTGTCGCTCTGAACGTGCAGTGCCTGCGCCTGTGATTTTTGTCACTTAAATTCTTAACATCCCGTATTTTCAATTTAATATGTACTTCCTATCACATCTTAACTTAACTATGGATGTCCAATTTTAAACAATCTTCTTTTTACGATTTTTTCGTCTTTTATGGATACATAAAATATAGATAAATACCGAAGTTTCAGACTCTTTCCAGCAACCGCGGCCGTAAACTAATTGTATTGTACAGGAATCGCGTACATACAAGAAATAATAATTGTTAAAAACTGTAAAACTAAGTATTCGAAAAAAATTAACTAAAAAAAATAAAATAGAGCGCCATTTACGACTCACAATTTAACACAAATAATTATATCATGATCGCTTTGTGAACAATCCGTTTGAACATGTTGCATCGGAGAGACCATTGCTTAAAACTGCAAGTCATAATTACTTAAGTCTTCCTTATAACATTGAAACTTTAACCCGATTCAGAAAACTGTAAATACATTCGCTTGGTCACCACACTTTATTCGTGTAGAATAATGAAAGGATGAGAGTGATGAATCACATCTGTTTTATACCTAGAAGGCCAAACAGTGACGACACGTGAAATAACTGCGCAAGATTTCCTCTTAAAATAGCACTCTTTCTATATTATATTACATGTGTAAGCTATAAAATAGTCCACAATGAATCATACAAGGTATACCATAGATAAATATAAAGTTAAAATAGATTTTTAATCATCATTGTATTAGGAATTAATAATATCTACAATAATAATCAAAAATGTCTTACATCAAATGTATTTCATCGGCTGTCTCTATAAATGCATTTGTTTTTAAACACCTGAAAATTAACTAAACCTACTCAGTCGAGTAGAAACTTGGCAACAAATAGGTTAGAAGACAAGTACTGACTATCCTTCCGAGGACCGTTAGAACGTTTCGCTAAAAACGAGACATTTCTTTCTTGGCAAGATGGGGCTTTTCATCTAGCAGTTGAACAAGGATAGGCTAATGCATAATGCATTGCGGTGCACCAACGTATATGGCCTACGCAACCTAGATATTCGTTGGCTTGGGCAGAGGCACACAGAAACGGCGCCAAAGGTATATGCATGCTACCTTTAAGTATATTATTATGCAGTATTGCTTCACTGGTCATGATACAGTGGTTCTATGGAATAATCAAAAATAAACACAGAATTATTATCTTAACTGTACCGAGTGTTACTACGTGATTGTTTTACAGTTTACTGTTAACTATTTGTTAATAACTACCTGTTGCTTATTATAAAAAAAATTATCTAATTTCAAAACATATATAAACATTAACATAATGATTTCTTTATTTATTTAGAGAGAAGGCGTCATTTTTCTTACTCAATGTAATATTATTGCAATTTTTACTTCGTATAACTAGTTTTGAACTATCTTGGTGATTGAATAACTAAACTAAATTTACATAACAAAATTTAAAAAATCCGAGTTTAAAGGTAAAGAAAACTTAAAGGTAATAAGTACATAATAAAACATGGTTAAAACTAGTGTTAGAATTTAGCGAAGCTGAGTAACAAATGAAATCAATTTTGCGTCATCAATAATAGTAAAACTATTTTTAGGTAATATCGGTGACTTTTCACATATAATATGACAACGCTCTTAATTATGTTAAGTTCATACGTCTTCATCAGCATTATCATCATCAGCCTGTATCCGTTCACTGCTGGACATAGGGCTCCCTTAATGCTCGCCAGCGCTTCCTATCATCGGCTTTACTCGTCCAGCTCACACCGGCCATTTTGCGAATGTCGTCACTCTATCTTGCCGCAGGACATCTCACACTTCTTTTGCCGAGCCTTGGTCTTCACTCCAGTGGTATCATCAGTTCTGCGGATTAAGTGACCGGCCCACTGCCACTTCAGCTTCCTAATCCGTTAAGCTATTTCGATGACTATGGTTCTCCGATCTCTGATACTACGAGCATGGCTCGTATATCGGTCCTCTCCATAGCTCGCTGAGTGACTTTGACATATGTCTTAACGTGAAATATTTAAAATAGAAGATATATATATATATGTGTGTGTGTATGTGTGTCTGTATATACATACAAAGTCAGGCAGGGTTGCAGTTATTG